>VZQC01006516.1:73523-142135 GCA_009823505.1 Rhizomys pruinosus
AGCTAGCAGGGACAAGTACTCACAAAACAGGTGCCTAGCCCCCGCTTTTTATTTTGCTTGAAGTACTTCTGAATAACAAATACAAAATTAGGTTTACACATAAAAAGCTAGATGTCCACTCCAATTCTAGACAGTGATTCCTCATAGGAGACAAGAATTACATCTCAGCTGTAGAGACTCAGTGATGGAAGTCAAAGAACAGCATAAATGTCACCTGTGCTCTCTGAGCAAAAGCACAAGCATCATAAACTCCCCTGCAATATGTGGTTTTGACTGTCCAACCTGGTGAGCTGGTTCCAAACCTCCAATCCTCCCACTGTAAGAATCTGCCCTTCAATGCTATATAAAATATAAGTAGCTCAATCATGGGGCTCAAATATAAAAATTAAGTTATGAAGTCTATTAAGAAATCATGTTCCAGCCGGGTGTGGTGGAGCATGCCTTTAATCCCAGCACTTGGGAGGCAGAGACAGGTGGATCTTTGTGAGTTCAAGGCCAGCCTGGTCTATAGAGTGAGTTCCAGGACAGCTGGCACTACAGGGAGACCCCAAAAGACAAAAAAAAGGGGGGGGATGGAGAGATGGCTTAATGGTTAAGAGCACCGACTGCTCTTGTAGAGGACCTGGGTTTGATCCCCAGCACCCACATGGTGGCTGAGAACCGTCTGTAACTCCAATTCCAGGAGAACTCCAGTTCCAGGGGAATCCAATACCCTCTTCTGACCTCTGTGGCATTGCACGACATGGGTGCACAAACCTACATGCAGACAGTACATTCATACACATGAATAAAATAAAAAAAAAGAAATCATGTTCCTACCCATGTCTTAGTTAGGCTTTGTTGTTACTGTCTTTTTATTTTCCACAGGTAATCCATTTTTGTTAGACTCATATGTTATCCTCCTTTGCTAATAAGCAAACATATTCACTTTTGTATATGTATACATATATAATAGTATATATAGTATATATATAGCATATATATAGCATATATATATATATATATATATATATATATATATATACATTACTTATCAAACAATGACCTAAAACACTGGGATAAAGAACAGAATGGAAATTCAATGCATTCTTCAAACCTATAAATGATTTAAATAACAATTTTGGAAGCAAAAGCATGGTATAGAATAAATTATTGATCAGCTCAGTTATGTTAGGGATTCATAGATATCTTTTAAAGCTAACATCTTGGCTTTAGCATTGATGAAAGTGTGATGATTTGGAAAAGGTGACTAAATGAAGAGCTAATCACTACGCCTCACACTGGAGACTGTTTAGTATTATAAATCAATAACTTTACATTTATGTATTTGCTTTTGAAGGATCTTTCCTTCAAATTTATAATTGAGTTTGGAAATGTCATAAGATTTGAATTAATTTGTTCAGGATGCTATGGGCAGACTACCCTAGACTAAATGGTATTAAATAACGGAAATTTATTTCCCACAGCTCTGAAAGCTGGGAAGGCCAAGGTAACACAACAACTTGGAGAAAACACAAAGCCTTATGTCCATTGAAGTGTTGCTGTGTGACTTTTATTCATGTAACTGCTCAGGTAAAATATCTTCCTTGCTTTCACCAGAGTCATAGAAGTAGAAACTTCTACTAAGGCTTTGTGGTACCTAGTGATGTTGCCTTCATGGCCTCCTGCATTGATGGCATGTTCTGAACCATCTGCACTTAACGGACACCATTTTAGAAGCCCCTGGACAGCTACAGGAAACCTTCATGAAGAAATTGATAACACAACATATTCCTCTAGTATATAAAAACAAACCATTAAGCCTTTCACATAGGTTATGAGAAAAATCAAGATTGTGATCATGAATGAAAACAAAACAGGGGACTGGAGAGATGGCCTAGCGGTTAAGAGCACCGACCGCTCTTACAGAGGACCCGGGTTCGATCCCCAGCACCCACATGGCGGCCGAGAGCCGTCTGAAACTCCTATTCCAGGAGAACTCCAGTTCCAGGGGAATCCGACACCCTCTTCTGACCTCTGCGGCATTGCACGACACGGGTACACAAACTTGCATGCAGACAGTACATTCCTACACCTACAGAAATAAATAAAATTAATTTAAAAAATTAAAAAAAAAGAAAACAAAACAAAGCAAAAAAACCCTATCATTAACACTGCCATGAAATTGTTCTGAATCAAAGCAACATAATAAATAATATTTCATTTGAATGCTATTTAGAAAGGATATTTTCAAGAATCACTAGACTGAATATTATAGTTACAAATGAAATTTTGTCTTCTCTCTTTGACCAAGTATTATGTGCTTATTCTTACCACTCCAATTGTCTGTTTAATTTTCACTTATTTACATAAGAAACAAAACCAACTATGATTTCTTTAGAGCGTTTATGCAGTTTCTAGATTAAAACACTCATAAAATTTTACATTTTAATTATTAATTTTTAATTAATGAATTATTGAAGCAGTGAAGGGAAAGATTTAAAAGGTTAAAGTATACACAGATGTGAGTCATCATACTTTAGAGAGGCATGGAACACACAAGCAAGCAAGGATTACTATACATAAAGTCTTACTTAAAATGATTTCTGAAGCCAGGTGTGGTGGCGCACACCTTTAATCCCAGAACTCCGGAGGCAGAGGCAGGTGGATCTCTGTGAGTTCAAGGCCAGCCTGGTCTACAGAGCAAGCTCCAGGCCAGCTGGGGCTACAGAGAGACCCTTTCTCAAAAAAAAAATATTTCTGATCAAAATGTCAATTGAAAATAATGAGAAAGAAAAGCCATGAATTCTTTTGTATAATAATTATTAAATGTAGAATTCAGTGTGAATCTAATAAATTCTGATCATCATCAAAATAAAAAAAGCCAAACAAACTGACTAAATGAGTACATTAGCACAATAAATGGAAACAACCTAAAAATTCAGATGATTAAGTTCATGTCATGAGTAAATATTACTTGTTTACTTTTTTCAATTGAAGAGTACGAAAATTAATCACAATGGTACAAATGTTTCATAGGCTTCTTGTCTTTGTCAATAAAACTACTTTCACCTGACCATTTTCTTTCAGCTCTTACATGTTGACTATTTGGAGATGCGGGATATTTTTAGATACAAATTTTATAAGTGATATTTCTTTGTGGGAATGTCAGAGAAAAGTAATTTCGTTACTACAGCTTTTCTTTGTGTGGGACTTTTTTTCCTGAGAGCTATTATCCTAAATGTGGATATTGATGGTACTACCCGCGGAGTGGAAGCATTATAGCTGCATAACTTTTAGATATTTTCTATAAATCTCTTCTATAATGTCACTACTGGCAACCAGCTGTGCTGTGATATGTCACAATGATGAATCATCAAGCAGGGTAAAATCTAAAGGACAGTTATGTAAGAACCTGTATTAATAAACATAATTTTCACAAGTGCAAAATGAGTATTTGCATACTCTGTAAATTTCTAACACATTTACTTCAAAGTATCTAGTACATGAACATATTTTAAGATTGTAATGATTTTCATGTGTTGTTTTGCAATAAAAGAAACTCTTTAGAATGTACTCAAAACTGTGACAGGACACGATATCACAGCAAGATCTTACAAACCTACCCTTGATCTTTCAGTGAAGAAAAATATGTGGATATATTTTTCCCCTCTACTCTGCTGAATGTAATATAAACTTAGAAAATATTAAAGGAGACAAATGAAGCACGGCTGTCAAAAAATGGAAAGTTCACTGGTTAAGGGAATTATAGGAGCTTCGTAGAGACAGGCAGCTTACACTATAGCTAACAGAAAGGTGGGGACCAGCATTGTCTGATTTATCCTCCCCTCCTGATAGGTCACAGATTAGTCCAGGTAGGGTAATTAATCTCACATGAGAATAACATGGGCAAGATTAGTGATCCTGGTAATACTGCTCAGGTAAGACCCTGTACACACTAAATAGACTGATATACCATTTACTTCCCAGAGACCTGGAATTTATTGACTAAAGAGATCAGGCCCCAGAAGTGTGTTCCAGAGAGGGTTTTTGTCTGTTTGTTTTTGTTTAATTAATTCCTCAGATTGAACAGTAGAGAGAGTAACTAACAGAAGTGTCTTCTCACCCCTCACATAGCATCAGAGCAGCCCATGGGCAGCTTGGCATCCCAGGAGAAGAGAAATAAATCAAGCTTATTAAATCTGTGCCTCAATGTCACTGGTAATTAGATTGTCAGAATATCTAGACAACACAGAAATAAGGACAGCTTTTGTGTGTTAAACTTAAGAGGATGATGTTCTCAAAATGAAAATTCAAGTAGGACCCAAAGCCTTCCAAAATAATAACTAAATCATCCTGAGGCCCTAAGAAAATGACACACCATATCAAACAACATCGTGTTCCCAGGCTGAATGAAGAACATCAATGAATGGATACCACAGCTGAGATGATTCAGACATCAGAATTACCTGACCGGAATTCTAATGCAACAATTATCATTTATTTATTCCAATTACAAATTACATAATTTTCAAAATACATGAAAGGAGAAAAATATCAGAAATGAAGAATATACAACTAACAATATTCCCTTAGAGACATGTAAAAGACAAATGATAATAAAGAAGATTAAAAGAATGAAATGATTAGATGAAATTCTTTCACACAATCTGGTCTCACAATGAGTTAGCATATGTCAGGAATTTGTCAGCTATAAAAAAAGTATATTCCTAGAGTAGAAAATAATTGCAGATTAAAGATTCACTTCATACATTGTAAAAGAATAAACAGAAAATATCCTTAGAACTACAAGTGCATTTAGGAAGTAACAGAAAGAAGATCAACATGTGGATATGAAACATATTTGCATATGTCATTAATGATGAGTAGTTACTCCAAAGAAATGCATACAAATGGATAAGTTTAAGAAAATGTGTTAACAGATATTTGAAGGTATTTCTTAAATGCTGATAAAATTCTAGAAAACTATAAAAATGGAAACTCCATTCTTCAGGAATTTGAAAAGTCAGTGTAGTAAAAAGTGACAATTCTCTGTAAATTGGCTCATAAGTATAATTCAGATCATACAAAATACCAGGAAAATTCTAAGATTGTAGAAAGGCTCATTCGAAATTGTGGAAATGGGGCTGAAGAAGAGCCTCAGCAGTTAAGAGCACTTGTTGCTGTGGCAAAGGACCTAAGTTTGGTTCACAGCACACACACAGCACACACACACACACACACACACACACACTGCAGCTAATGCAAGTCTGTAACTCCATTTCTGAGGGATCCAATAACCTCTTCATTTCTATTCAGGTACTGCACATATGTGATGCACTTACATGCAGGCAAAACACTTACACACATAAAATCAAAATAAATGCTTCTTATGCAATACATCTGAAATGGGTGCCAAAGAAATCACACCTGATTAGGATATTACTGCCTCAAAACATGTTTTTTTTAAAATTGTGGAAGGTATGTGCCCTAGA
Source organism: Rhizomys pruinosus (assembly GCA_009823505.1). Lineage (NCBI taxonomy): Eukaryota > Metazoa > Chordata > Mammalia > Rodentia > Spalacidae > Rhizomys > Rhizomys pruinosus. The sequence continues at coordinate 78,998 of VZQC01006516.1, forward strand.
AAGATTTGAAAAACAATCTTTGAAAATAAGACTAGATGGAAGACCCAAAGTGCCAGAAATTAATGTCCTTCATAGAACTCCAATAATTTGTGAGACAAACTTTGGTGAGGAGTCTGATAGACAAGGATAAAGATACCCAGAAAAGGCTAGATGCTGTCCAGCACAACAAAACTATTCAACAGAGGAAGGTTTGAATTTTAGAAGTATTTCTTAATATATATATATAATATTATATTAATATATATATATATAATATATATAATTTTGTGACCATCATACATGGGTATAGTTTTGGCACCATTTCTGTCCCTTCCAGTACCTCTCCAACTGACCCCATGTTCCTCCATTCCATCTCAATTCACTGTCTCCTTCCTTTATTATTATTGTTACAGATATAAGTATATAAAATACATTTATATATTATGTATGCCAATTTATAAAATACATTTAGTCCATTCAGTGATGCTCTTGTGTACCTGTATTTTGGGCTACTTACTTGAAATTAGATATCTTCTCAGGGAGCTAGTCAGTCCCTGGGTAAAACTGATTCTCCTTCCCTCAGCCAGTGGATATTGGTTGCCTATAGCTCTTCAACTAGAGGTGGGACCCCTTGAGATTTTAATTCCATGTCTATGAGAATTTTATGTGCATGTTTGGGAGTGTACAGCATGCATGTCTGGTTCCAATGGAGGCCAGAAGAGGAAATCGGATCTTCTGGACCAGGAGTTAAGGATTGATATTAACCACCAGGTATGTGCCGGGAACTGAACTTGGATCCCCTCGAAGAAAAGTAGTTACTATTAACTTCAGGGCCATCTCTCCAGCTTGAATTTGAGCCTTTTTAAACAAATGATTGGAGAACATCAGGGTAGTAGCTACACTTGTCTCACTCTTGTCAAAGTATCTTACAGCTTCAAGGAGGAGAGATTTTTCTAGGCTTGTGATTGCAGAGTGTGCGGGCCATCCTGGTGAGTAGGCATACTGGAACAGAATGGTTCTCACCAGTCATGCCAGGAAGCAGAGTATCTGTGCCCCAAGCTCATGGAGGATGTAACCCACATTCAGAGTGGAACTTTTCCCCTTAGTAATTTCTCTTTCTAAATGATTTTTACAAATACTCCAGTGTGGAGATCTCAGCTAATCACAGGTAAGAAGCCCTCACCTTCCAGGAACTCAGATCCAAAATCTGCACAGGATGACACAATCACTCCTGGGACCTCTGTCTCATGCAGAGCATCATTTTATTTCCCCCCAAGGATGCAGGTTTATATAGACAAAAACTGGCATCCATTTCCAAGTCCTCACAGAGACAACATTCCAAGAGAAAGTTTGAAAAAACAAGATACATGACTTTAATACAGAGAAGTCAGGAGAATTTTACACAAAGAACTTGTTTGAGGCAGATAACAACTGAAGGTGATTAACCAAGATGTCTATTCCAGAACAAGGACCCTCAGAGTCCCTCCTCAGCTGCATGCTCCTATCAGCCACAGTCTTCTGCCTGGCAGAGTTTGTGAAATACTACTTTCAGTTTTCCCCCTTTATCTGAGACAGCATTCTGGGATTCAAGGTCTTTGGGCTCAGCTTGCTCTAAGTTAGATAGTCCTGGGTCACCAACACTCCAGATTGCCTAGGTGATTATAAATCAAAACAAGTTAAGAATGATGATCTTTCAGTATATTCATTGTTATTCATTATAATAAGACATTCATAGACCACATAATATATTTGAAATAAATCTCATATTTTTATTTTTTTATTATTATTTTTTTTAATTTTATTTATTTTTTATGTGTATGAATGTACTGTCTGCATGCAGGTTTGCGCACCCGTGTTGTGCAATGCCATGGAGGTCAGAAGAAGGTGTCGGATTCCCCTGGAACTGGAGTTAAAGACAGTTCTCAGCCGCCATGTGGGTGCTGGGGATCAGGTCCTCTGCAAGAGCAGTTGGTGCTCTTAGCTGCTAGGCCATCTCTCCAGCCCAAATATCACATTTTATAAAATTAAGTGAAATGGGAATTAAACATATCTGAAAATATAAAATCATTGATCACATACAAAATAAGGTAAATTCATTTTGATTTAGAGAAAGACACAATATTCTCAGAATTGACTAAATAAAGATCTCTAACAGGACAAAATTGTCAAGTGAGGATTCATCAAACTTAAGGGCCTAGAAAATGACTTAGTGGCTAAAGACACTTACCATCAAGGGTCCTAGTCTGGATTAGATTCTTGGAACCCACATGATGGAAAAAGAACCAGCTTCCTCAAGTTGTCTTCTAGCCTCTAGCACACATACACCCACCAATTAATTAATGTAATTTTTTTAATTAAAAGGAAAAAAAAAACCTATGTTTGGAAAGATTGTTAAGAAGATGAAGAAGTAGCTCCTGGCTAGCAATTACATATTTCTAGACTTTTCTCACAAAAGGAGTAATTTCGACAAATATTGGCAAGTAAACAAGGAATCTGGAGCAGTAGGGATATAACATAGAATATGTTGATAGTGTAATACAAAACCACATATGCAGTTATACAAGGAACATATGTAAACATTTTCTGTTTATAGCAGAATATAAAAACCTAATTCCTCACAGTAAAATATATAAACATCTTGACAACTTTAATCATAGCACCCTAACTGTAGAGATGAATCAGTGGTTGTGGGTTAAACAATTGTATAAGGTCACTGATTAAATGATTGTTTTTCATCCTTATTGTGTTTAAATTCAGCCCATGGGAGGCCACATATTTGGACCAGTTTTCTATTCTAAACCCCTGTATACCATACCAGTATGGAGCATAACCACAGTAGTAGAGCTTTAGTTAATTAAAGAAGGTTCTATAATCAATTAACCAATTAAACTGTAGCCAATTAAGTTGTCTGTAGGCTGCACTACCAGTTCTTGTGAATGTTCTGAGATTGGGAGCAACCCAATTCATGATTATTTGTTGTTATTATGGTTTGATTTTTTATTTATAACTTTTTCAAATGGACCCAATAAGCTTTAAAAGTCTGAGAATTTTATTCTTTAATATGTGACAACTTACTCAATGTTGAAGAGAATGAATTGTTGACTCAGCAGCAATCTAGTGGAGATACTGACTGATAAAAACCCAACCCCAAAAGTTACCTGTGGTATGACTCCACATATAAAACATTCTTGAATAAATGTAATTATAAAAATGGAGAACATATTATCAACTCCTAGGCCATAACAGTACCAGGAATCTGGGATAGGAAGGAAGAGAAGATGATTAGAAAAGAGAAGCAAGGGACTTTTCTGGGACAGAAATGTAGATCTTGAAATTTCAAAATCCTGGTTTTTGTGACATTTCTATAGAAAAAAGAGCTAGGTTAAAGGAACCATTACCATACTTCTTATAGTACTGTAGCTATTTATTAGTCCAATATTTTAATTTAATAAAAATAGTCTACCCTTGTGGTGGTTTGGATGAGTGTCCCCCATAGGCTCTAGGTATTCAGACATTTGTCTCCAGTTGGTGGCGCTGTTTTTGGAGGTCTTGGAGGGTGTGGCCATGCTAGAGGAAGTGCGTTGCTGGAGGCAGGCTTAGTGAGTTTTAACAAGCCTCGTGGTCTACAGTTAGCCTCTCTCTGTTTCCTGTGCTCTTTGTGAGATGTGACCCTCAGTTTGCTGCTCCAGATCCAGCCGCCACGCCTCCCGCCACAATGGACTTTAATTTCCTGGAACCTCCAATCGTAAGCTCAAATAAACTCTTCCTTTTATAAGTTCCTTGGTCATGGTGCTTTATCACAGCAACAGAAAACTGACTAATACAATCCTTATTTATATTTTATTTCTGAGAACTAATGATGCTCAATGCTGATTATCAGATTCATAAAGTTGTTTTCACTATTCTCTGTCAGTGCCTTACAGCTTAATCACTCATAAAGGGGAATTCTGTGACCACTGTTGCTTTTAATAGCAATGGTGTACTAAGAAGAACCACTCCTGTTGATACCACTAACAGGAATTTCACAGGTGTGGCTGTGACCACTGTATAGCACAATAAAATTGTCCCATGAATTTACTTAATTTATATTTATCATTAACCACAAAAACACACTCTATTTCTCTTTTGCCTAACATCCAAAAGGAAAGTGGCTGGAAATGGTACCATATTTTCTGTGGTTTGGTAATAAATCACATTTAAATTGCCTTTGGTGGCTGTCAGGACTTGCTCATTTACTTGGCACTTTAGAACATTTCCAGTAATGTCTAGATTCACTATTATACCATCACTTCATTATACATCATGAGCTAAAAATAATGTAGAGTAGATTATTTTTTCACCCTCTTAAGGTCAAAACTTAGTACCTATTTCTAGCATGTATTTTTAATGCTTCAAGGCCTACCTCTTTTATAACATGTATGAGAATGTATGAAATTTAAAATAATAAAAGATAAGGCATATGAAGACACTATTTCCTCACTTTGTTTTGTGTAACAATAAGATTTTATTAATGTCTTCTCTGTCTTAGAGATTATGATTTCTACTTCTTTTGGTTCAACACTTATCAGTCCAAAAAATAGCTGTGGGTAATATTTGGTCTTAAAATCCATGCATTAAGTTGGAATTCCACGGAAAATATTAGAATTCTTCTCCATAAGTAATTGGGTCATTCCCTTACTTACAATGTGGATGGTTCAGGTCTGTTTTTCAGGATCTCATGTGAACAGTTGTGTTAGGAAGCTGAAAAGTCATGTTTCTCAGCAGCAGTATCCATCCAACCAAATCCAGGTACTGCTGATATAGGTAAAGGTAGAGTCTCAGATCTACCTCCCTGCTTACAGCTCAAGACAGAGCTTCAGACATCCAACTTCCTGCTCTTTAAACTCAAGGAAGTTCCTCCCAGATTCACCCTCTTGCTGTTAGAGATCAAGATCAGCCTTCCAAAACTACTTTCTTCTCTGCACAGATCTGGCAATCCCCCAGCTTTTCAAACTCAACATATTGCTCCTATATAGCAACACATAATTTCCTATAAATCCAACACTCTCTCAAAAAATATTGAGGCTTTGAGATGCTCATGAAAGTTTAACTTAACATTATAATTTAAATATGACTGTTTTCTAACCAAAATTTGCTGTATAAACTTACTGAAAATCAATTTTATAAAAATTTTAAATATATTAAGCACATGTGGCAATTGATTAATAAACATGATTTGTAACTACAGAAACCATGTAAAATTAGACAATATTGTGGGGAAAGTAGTTGTCATACAACTTAGGTTCATTGCTGTGGAAAAGCATATGAATCCTTTAAAATATCATGTTATTGAATCATGGTGAGTTTTAATTAGAAAGAACTGAGAGGTTGATTACAGAAAACTAAAACACAGAGAAGCCATATGTCTCCAATGGAATGGAAAGAAGAGCCAGAGGACAAGGACACCTCCTCAGAACTCCAGACACTACTGCTGTGTCTGTGACTAGAATCCAGGAAACTCAGACTTTGTTTGATATGAAAGTGATTTTATGCAGTAAGTAAAATACATTGAAGAAATGTAGAATAAAATGAGTTGAAAACCATTACAAACAAAACAATCACATTAAGTCACTCTGATCTCAGTCACCAAGCAGCCAAAATGAAAAGCATGTTATTGCTATGGTCATTGTTAATGACTGATATTTGCCCAAAGAAACTGGCTGGTATCTATAAAGTTTCTCATTCTGTTAGAGGCTTGAGCAATAAGTCTTTAGTGAAACCTGCTTTTTATAGCTATAGCTTTTAAGTGAAAAAAAAAAGATATATAATACATGTAGTATGTGATGCTAATGAAGTGGTCTGTGTTGCAGTGTCTTAGAGGTCTCTGAAGAATCCATTGCAAAATATAATTCTGTGTGACTTCTTATGCTTGGCCATCTGTAAAATTGGGATTGCCCTTCCTCGTGACTATTGTTTTTTTTAAACAATTTATTATTTTTTTATGAGTATGAATGTACTGTCTGCATGCAGGTTTGTGCACCCCTGTCATGCAATGCCTCGGAGGTCAGAAAAGGGTGTCGGATTCACCCAGAACTGGAGTTAAAGATGGCCCTCAGCCGCCACGTTGGTGCTGGGGATGGAACCCGGGTCCTCTGCAAGAGCAGTCAGCACTCTTAATCACTAGGCCAATTCTCCAGCCCCTGCAACTATTGTTTTAAGTATCTACATTTTCTCCTTTCTCAAATTCTATTGTGTTCACTAATCGCAGTTTTGGGGTATAGAAATAGTAAACAAACTTCTGGAAAGGGTTAGTAAAGCTTACATTTAAAATGTTATTTCTAAATAACACGATTTAAATTTTAGTCTTTTAAAATTTTAGTCTTTTAAACCTAAATCAGTGACTAGGCAACTAGTATTGAAGTCTAATCATTGTATTCCAAGATATAGTGTGTCATTTACTATTTTATAGAATGTTTTCTTTTTAGAGACAAACCATCCAAGCATTTTATTTTAGACCTATTGTAAAGATACAATCATGCACACCAAATATGAAAACAATGAGATCAGTATATACATGATTTATACTTAAGCTTTAATTAAAAATATAACATGTGGTAATAATAATTGAAAATGCCATTGTTGCAAAAATGCATGCAATAGACTTTTCTTCTATGTAGACTGTCTAAACCAACTTTGCCATATAGGCAGTTTAGTAAATTTTATGAAGCATAAAATATATACTCAATGTATTTCTGTATTTTTATTGTTGCTACTTAACAACTACCAACTTAATGTATCAAAACAACACAAATTTATTACCCCAAATTTTCTGCAGATCAGCAGTCTAGTTGGCTTTAGGTGCATCAACTTCTGGCCTCTAAAGACTTGCATCAACGTCAGTACCTGTGTCCTGAAAGATTGGTTGTGTCTCTCTGATCCTCAAAGCTTTTCAGACTTCCACTTAGTGACAGACCTTGCTAGTCAGTCTGAAGAGTCATTGCTTTCTTGGTTTCTCCAGGAATCACTTCTTCTAGACAAAAAGACCAATATTCCATGTCTCCTTGCTGAAACTGAAAGTGTCAACTGTTATGTAATATTGTTTTCTAAGAATATTCTGACACCTCACTTGTTTTATTTTCATAACAGTGCACAATTATTCCACTCTGAAAGATCTCTATCATCTAGCCACAAATAATTTTGAGAATTACACTGACTTTTAACAATCCTTTATTTCAGGAATTTCAATACTTCTGATTGGACTGGGCACATCATTGCATTTGTTCTCTGTGTTTGTCCAGTTGTCACACTTTATAATATCCTCAATCTGTTGCTGAAAGTAGTATTTTGAGCTGGGCCTGGTGGCACATGACTTTAATCCTAGCACTCGGGAGGCAGAGGCAGGAAGATCTTTGTGAGTTCAAGGCCAGCCTGGTCTACAGAGCAAGTTCCAGGACAACTGGGGCTACACAGAGACCCAGTCTCAAAAAGAACAACAACAACAAAAAAAGAAAATAGTTTTTTGTTGGGAACTGAGAACTTAGAAGTACACTTGTTGATAGATGGAAGGATACAACATATTTAGAGCACTGTAAGAAATTACCTTGGTCTAGGAGGGTGACAAAAAAAGGATTTTGTTTTTCTCTGGGATCTATGGCCTCTCAAGCCATGGGTGTTTGGCTGTGTTTATACTGCCACATTAGTTCTTTCCAGTTGAGCTTGGATCTGTTTGGATGGCTGAACTGGCCAATGAGTGGTGAACAAGAGTCTGCAGAGTACATATCCCTGGAATAGGATACCTATATTAAACTTCTGCCTCCCACACAAAAGTCAAGGATAATTTCAGAAGAAGAGGTGGAAAGATTGTAAGAGCCAAGATGGTAGATGACCAGAGATTACCAGACAGCTGGTCAGTTACTTTTATGAACTCACAGCAACAGTAACAGAATGCAAAAGTTCCCATGGAAGCTCAGACCAGAAAAAAATCCCAGCATAGACATTAAGAAGGGGGTATGAAGCTCCAACCCTCCCAAGGAAATTGTGGTAACAGTTGGCTGTTGGGAGGGGAAGAGACAGCCTCTCTTTAAAGCATGTGACTCTTAGTAGGTTTACCAGGCTCATGTGGATGAACCCACACTTAAGGAAATATGAACACACAAATTAGACGAATATATATATTATATATATATATATATATATGAGAGAGAGAGACGAGAGAGAAGAGGAGAGAGCATTAAATTGGGTAGGGAGACAATAAGAGGAGGTATGGATAGGGGATACTGTATAGAAAGCCCCCCCCCTCGCTGGATGGTGGGACCCATTTGAGCTTGGTGTGGGGTTTGGGCACCAACTGCTCTGCAAATTGGTTTACATATGAAGGATTCTGTTTGCTCACAATTATTATAAATGGAAAAAAAAATAATTTAACAAATACAAAAAAACTGAGAGAAAGTATGCAGAGACAGTTTATGGCAGAATCATGATATCTGTGGTCTAGGGGTGAGGGGGGGGAAGTGCAAGGGGGATATATGCCTGAACTGAATTGGAAAATGATGTATAGAATACACAAACATCAATAAAAAATTAAAAAAGAAAATTCACAAAATAAAATAAAAACTACAATAAAGAGTATAACATAATAGTTCCTACTGTTTAATAATATATCATTAGAAAAAAGCACTGGCCATTAATCTCATCTAATTTTTAGGTGTTCCAAATGTAGTAAAAATAAGGGATAAATTATGTTAAAGTAGAAAGGACAGCAGGTGTGCTTCCTGTGTACAGAGGTGCATAAAAGATGGTTTCTTGTATCTCTGCCATATTTGATGAATGTGACTTCTGTGAACGAGTGTGATAACCAACATTCATACACAGTAAAAGTTAAGTGACTTAGTTCTGGAATAATTTATATCTTTATGGCTTGAATAGGAAAAATGAATTAAAATGATATTGATCAATGAATACTTCTTTAGAAAATCATCCATTAATTGTCTTGCATTTGAAAAATAGATAAAACTGTGAAAAAAATTCATTGTTTATTAGAAACATAAGGAAAAATCTATGAGATTAATTACAAATAAAATAGCTATGTTGAATAATAGTACATGTAATGGTTGTGTTGCAGTCACTGATCTTGTATTTAAAGTGGATGAAAGATTTTAAAAATATTTGTAATTTCATGAGTACTGTATTGATAATTTCATCCCCATTCATTATTCTCCACCTTTCAAATATCAACTCCTCATATGTTCCCTCATTTCATCTCAACTTCATATATTTCTCTCTCTCTCTCTCTCTCTCTCTCTCTCTCTCTCTTCCTCCCTCCCTCCCTTCCTCTCCACCTCTCTCCCTCATTTGGAATTACATTTTCTGCATCCATGTCTTCCAGGGTACTGCCTATGCTCTCTTCTAACAGTTTCAGCATTCATAGTTCACATTACAAACTTTGATATGTTGGCATGTTATTTTGTGCTGGGTGATAGATATAAGTCTAATTTCATTGCTCAATGTGCAGATATCATATTTTCCCTACACCATTTCTTAAGATTCTGTCTTTCCCCCAAAGTATATTGTTGGCATCTTTGTCAAATCTCAAATGACTATGTAATGTGTGAATGAGAAGTGCCCTAAAGGCTCCAAATATTTGAATATTTTGTGGGTGGTGCTGTTTTTTTGAAATCTGGGTGGTGTTGCCTTGCTAGAGGAACTATATCACGGGGTGGTGGAGCTAAAGATTTATTAAGCCCTTACCTCATCTTCATTTTCTCTTTGTGCATGAAAAAATGAGTACTCAACTTTCTGCCATGTCTCCCCACCATCATGAACTCTTGTCTCTCTGGATCAATAAGCCTTCTATAAAAAAAACTCTTCCTTCTATAAGTGGCCTTGGACAGGGTGTTTTATTACATCATCATAGAAATAAATATATGAAAGTTGATATCAGAGAATGGACTGCTGCTGTGAAGACACTGACCTTGCTTTTTATTCCTTGTTTATTTGTTTTGTTTTAATACTAGGGAAGATTTTTGAAAATTTGAACTAGAATAGCAGTTAAATACTGTAAACCTAGCTTCATGGTCTGTTCTAGTAGGAGCCTGAAGTTATACCGAGTCCAATGTAATACCAGAGGGAAACAAGGACTTAAACAGAAAACTGGATGTTTTAACAGAGAATCTGACTGCAGTCTGCTTATGTATTAATGACTTTCCTGAAGCTAAACTAAAAATTAATGGATTTATTTATTTGGCAGAGGAAATATCAAGACAACCTAATGTTGAATCTGTGGTATGGCTATTAATGGTGAATATTATGAAGATCTAAAAGAAATAACAGCAATTGGAGGTGAAAGAAATACAAAATGTGCAGTTTGGAGAGAAGAAGATTAGCAAATTCAATATTGTGCCCAGGCATATTCTGAAGGAGAGTAGTTCTTTGATAAGATTAGAGCCATTAAGGCCAGGCCTACAGATTTGCACTTAAACAATATAAAGAGTGCCCTCAGGGAAAGACTCCACCCAGCTAAACTTCCAAGTTGTGAAAAGAGAGAAACTAAAGAGTTTTCAGCTCCAAGAAATCCATAGCATATAAAAGCCCCTGTAATGATATCTGTAGAGGGTGAGGCTTCCTAGCTGGCAGCAGAACTTGCTAAAGTCTTTACTTGGTACTGCTTTTAGAATCATGTGAGTTGTAAAAGTGATGGGGTCATTGATTCTTCCTTCACAGTTTCAGAGGCTAAGCAATGCATAGGAGGCCAAGAGCCCTGAGATGCCATTTCGTGAAGCTCTAAAGGTAACACTGTGTTTGGAGTGGAGACCACAGGATGTTGGAAATAGCAGAGTTGTGAGTCATCTGTCAAGGATAGCTGTATTCAGGGAATGGTTCCATCCTAAGAGAGAGAGAAATGTTGCATGCAGCAAAGCTGATGAGCTGACCTATCTAAGCCCTTTGGAAGTTAAGTCTCAAACTTTGGATACCAATCTATAGAGTTTATTTTTGGTCTTGATAGTTTTCAGTATTGCTATGATCCAATTTCCTCAAAATTCCTCCACCTCTCCTTTTTAGAGATAGCAGTGTATATTTTGTTCCATTTTATAGTGTTGTCCATAAAACCACAGTCAACTTGGACCTGGAAACCCCAAGAAGTGTTCACCCTTAACCACCATTCTACAGTCCAGAATAGGTCACCATAACCTCAGTTGGCCTCTGTGAGACAGAAAAGTTCAGATACCAACCACAAAGCACTTATGACCTATTGCCTACTTCCCACAACCTCCTGCCCACACCCTATATCGTACTTCCCCCTAAACAAGCCACAGGCCACTTATCCTACTTTCCCCTATGCTTTTGTTGCTTGTCCCATCCTGTTGCCTTTTTTCCCCTTAAAAGTCTGCCAAAGCAGTCATGTGCTTGGTGGCTCTCATGCTCCCTAGACAGAGACTGCTGTACCCTAAAATAAAATCTGAGTTATCTTTAAAGGAGTCCTGAATATTTTTGCGTGGCCAGGGCTCCCCCTTGAAATGGACCTAATACTGTATATAATTTTTAAAGGGCTTTCAATTTAAAGATCACCTTGAGTCTTGGAAAAAAACTTTGAATTATGAACTTTTGAATAGTGCTGAGATTGTTGAAGACTATGGAGATGCTTGAAATTGGACTAAACACATTTTCATGATGACATGGCCATGAACCTACAGGGACCAGGGGTTGGAATGTAGTCATTTGAATCAAATATTTCTGTCCTAGGTTCAAGTATTTGAATACTTTTCCCAGTTGATGCTGCTTCATTGTGAGGTTTAAGAAGCACAGCCTGTCAGATTCATTTGGACAGGAGGCCCTGGCCTGAAAAAGTATTCAGGACTCCATTAAATCAGGTTTTACTTTAGGAGCCAGTCTGGCTTCTCTGTCTAGGGGGGGGTGACAGCCCCCAATTCTGGCAGACTTTTAAGGGGAAAGTAAGCAATAGGATGTGGACAATAAGGGACAAGTGCATAGGGAGAAGTAGGATACAGGGTGTGGGCAATGGGGTGTGGGCTCTCTAGGGAAGTAGGCAATAGGGCATGGATCAGTACTTCTCTCTCACAGTGGCCAAGCAAGTTTACAGGGACCTAATCCTAGAGTGTAGGATGGTGGTCAAGGGTCAACACTTCCTGGGATTTCCAGGTCCAAGTTGACTGTGTTCTTAAAGTCCATTGACTTATATGTTATTTTTTTATGCCAGTACCATGATGTTTTTATTACAAAAGCTTTGTTAGATACTTTGAAATCTGGAAGAGTAATATCTTCAGCATTCTATTCTTGTCAGGTTTGCTTTGGCTATACAGATCTCCTGTGAATTTTAGGATTTTTTTTATTTCCATGAAAAGTATCACAGAATTGTGATTTTGAAGGAAATTGGATTTAATCTGTAAATTGCTTTTTGTAGGATGTTGAGTTTCACAATGCTAATTTCACCAATTCATTAGCATGGGAAATCTTTCCATTTTCTAGTGTATTTCTTAACTTATTTCTTCAGAAAATTAAAGTTTTAATTATAGAGATATTTCTATCTTTGGACACATTTATTCCAACAGAATTTTTTTGAGGCTATTATAAATGTTAATGTTTCTATGATACCTTTCTCAACATATATGTTATTGGTATACCAATTGATTTTGTTTCTTGCCTCTGTTGAATGTTTTGTCATTTCTATAAATTTACTGGTGAGGTATTTTTGGGATTTCTTGTGTATAATATCATATCTTCCTCAAATAGGCATCAATTGACATCATTTCCTACTGTTATAACTTCTATTTCTTATCTTGCCTTATTTCTCTAGCTAGGGATTGGAGCACTACATTATAAAGAAATGGCAGTATTGGACAGTCCTGTCTCATTCCTGATTTAAATGTTAATGTTTTTTTTATTTTTTATTGAAGTTTTGTGCATTTCATACATCATTTCTCATTCCAATCTAGACTCATCTCTGCTTCCAGGCTCCCTACCCCAGCTAATTCCTGCCCTGTATATTTTTCTAATTATTTTTAAAGTTTTCCAAGCAGAGGACTATTGTTCTTGGGGAAACTTTACTGTTTCAGGCCATTCCCTGTCCCTGTTCCTTTCCTTTTGTTGGTCCCTCCAATCTGTATTGCTTCAACATATATATTATATATATCACCTATACTAAATTTATATCATCTGTACACAAACTGTCATTTCCATTTCATATTTCAGTATTCACATTTTTCCATTTTGATTTTATATTACTCTAAAATATGCATACATACCTTCTACCCATAAACCAAAATTCAAAAGTCTGAAAATAAATGGTAAGTTAATTCTAGAACCTGTTAAGGGATTCACAATATGAGTGCATAGTTGTTTTCAGATCATGACAAATATAACATCAATGTTGCTCAGTTTGCCTTACAACTCACTTCTGGGCACTAGCATCCACAGATGAGGGATACCATTCATCTTTTGTTTTTCTGGGACGGTGTTACTTCACTTAGCATAATACCTTCTGGTTCCATCCATTTTCCTGCAATGTTATTCAGGCCATCTTTCTTTACCTGTGCATAGAACTCCTTTGTGTAGATGAACCACATTTTCTCTGTCCACTCTTTGGTGGAGGGGCATTTGGGTTGATTCCAGCTCTTCACTATTGTGAAGAGAGCTGCAATGAACATGGCTGTGCATGTATCACTGCAGTAGGATGAGTCTTGTGGTATATACCCAGGAGTGGTATGGCTGGGTCAGGAGGTAAGCTCATTTTCAATCTTTTCAGGGTTCTCCATTCTGCTTTCCATAGTGGTTATAAAAGTTTACATTCCCACCAGCAGTGGATGAGTGTTCCTCTCTCCCCACAACCTCTTGAGCATTTGGTATCATTTGTTTTCTTAATTCTAACCAGTCTTATGAGAGTGAGATGATATATTAAGGTGGTTTTAATATGCATTTCCTTAATTATTAGCAACATTGAACATTTTTAAGGTGTTTCTCAACCCTCTTTATTTCTTCATTTGTGAAGTCTGTGTTCAGCTCTTTACTCCATGAGTCATTTGTTTTCTTACTGTTAGGTCCAGGCTTCCCAGAATCCCAAGGGGCACACAGATGCCCACTTCCTCCAGAAGCTGACAATTTTCTGAGCCCTTCCCGTGTACCTGAGGCCCCAACCCATGGGTATAAATGGGTGGACCCCAGCTGCCATCTCTCTCTCTGTCTCTCTCTGACTCTCTCTGCCTCTCTGCCCCCCCTCCGTTCTGCTCCACTTTCTGCCCCTACCCCCTGCCATGCTGTCTAGTTCCACTACGTGTGTGCAGGCGCTTACGCTGGCAGTCCCACATGGAAGTAAAGTATGTTCCTAGAGTGACCTAAGCCTCATGTGCCTTTTACTGGGGTTTGTGCTTTTTTATAACCTAACATTATGGTGCCGTGGACTCCTTTGGGGTTCTAGATGGCATTTTGATCTGGCTGAATGCTTGCCAGCTCTCATCCCGAAAAGGACCTCCCAACATAATTTTTGGAACCCCTGGACCTGCCAGCTGCGAATTTGTCTAGACAACTGGCTTCCACATTTCAGGATGAAATACTGTCTATTCTTATCCCACCCTGCTTTATGCCCCAGTGACTGTGCATGAGACTTAGAGGGTGTGTTATAGTCCCATGGCTCTCAAACTGTGGAATCTGATTGGGCCCTAATCCGAGGTTCCACTGGGGTTGTTTAACCTCATTGGGCACTCATATGTGTGGCCCTCATGGTAAGACCCCTTAAGTCGCCATGGCCAGATGGACAGGCACCTGAGTGAGGGGAGATTTTAACTCCCGCCCCTACCTTCTGTGTAACCCTGTGTCTGTTCTGCCCCCCCTCCAGCTGCCCCCTCTGCCTCAACATTTCCTGTCTGAATTCTAACCTACTGCTTTCTGCCTCTGTCTTCCCTCCAATTCTCTTCCTTCATTCTTTTTAGTCTCCTGTTTATCCTCCATTCCGTTTTGGACCCCAGAGTGCCAGCATAATCAGGGGTCCCCCGATTTTTCTGTCTAGATTGCTGTCCACTGCAGTGCTTGGGGACAGAATCCAGACCTGTTTTCCTGATCTCCCCCATGATTTTCAGGACTCTGATTTCACAGGCTTGCACCCGCCCCCCGTATCAGAGACCCCCACATTGGTCGTGTGGACCTGAGGTGTCTGACCAGCACCCCTTCACATTGAGGTGGATGCGCCTTGGTCCTCAGGTGGTGCTTTTGAGACTAAAAAGACTTCACTTCCTTCCTACAGATTTTTTTTCCTCTCTCTCCCTCTCCCTCTCTTCCTCTCCTTTCTGCAGTCTTTTTTTTTCTTTCTTTCACTGTGTACCCTCCTACCCTGTCACGTGGCTCTCCCACGCTGCCAGGCCCTGCCACCACTACTTGCTGCTTTTCCCTCGGGCACATTCAAACAGAAAAGGGAGTGACAGATTGTGCCCACTTGCCTCGTTTCCATGGCAACCATGCTAATCCATGCCCACTCCTCAGCCGCCATCTTGAGGCTTTGTCTGGGCATGTCCCCGTTTCCATGATGGTGCTGAACCACACCCTCTGCTACACTGCATGGCAGAATTCCTAAATTTACATCAGACCTTATAATAACTAATGCCATATTCTATTTCTATTTTTATATTTCCATATTTCTATATTCTAATTCTCTTGCAATTTATTTAATGTCGTATTCTGATCCTTTCACAGTTTTGTTTTTTGGGTTTTTATATTGGATTATACAAAGTCAATTGGAATTGCATTAATACATTTTTATACAGAGTAACCAAGTTTTGATTTTATTGGTTTTACATCCATTTCAAAATACAATCAATTTTCATTTTTTTCACTTTTGTATGGATAGTTTTTGCAGGCTTCTGTTTGAGATTTTTACATCATTTGGCTTTTTATTTTTTTTTCTGCATTTTCTTTTTTTTTTTAATTGATGTTTTGTGTATTTCATACATCATTTTCCAATTCAGTTCAGGCATATATCCCCTTCCCTTCCCCCCACCCCACCCCTACCCATCCCAGATCATGCATTCTGCCGTAAGTTTTCTGCATCTTTCTCTGCTTTTTTGTTTTGTTTTGTTTTCATTTTTTTTAACAATAAGTGATAATTTGTGAGTACAAGCATCCTTCATGTAAAACCAATTTGCAAGCAGTTGTGCCCAAACCCACACAGCTCATGGGTCCCACCATCCAGCAGGGGGGGCTTGTATGTTCAATCAAGTTGATCAAATGAGTGTCCAGTCTATATTGTTGTAGTTTCACCATTAACCCCAATCGAAGCCCTTACATTCTACCACGCCCCCTCTTCCGCAGATTGTTCCCTAGGCTTAGAAAAGGGGCACAGGTGGATGAGAAGCAAAACACTCTACTTTCTCTGGAGCTGATGTCTTGGTCTCTAGTCAGTTCTGGCTGTTTTCTTTCATGGGCTGCCAGCTTGTCCAGGCATAACCTTTCGATCCTACTAATGAAGCACATGCAATTAGATATTTAGGTATTAAACAGTATAATATATAGCCTTTCGATCCTACTAATGAAGCACACACAATTAGATATATAGGTATTTAAACAGTACTAATTGTTATGGTAGGTTTCTTTGGTATAGACACAGATGTTTGGATGGTATGTTAATTCATGATTTACATTTTCTTCTGTTAAGTATGGCAGGGTCTTCGTGTGGTTTATAACATCTCCTAACCATTAGAGGATGTAAGCTTGTGGCATCAGCCGTGGGTTATTCCTCCAAGGAGAGAGCTAATAGCCAATTAGATTTGGGATATACAGACATATGGCTGCCACTGCTGCACAGTATTTCCAGGCAGATGAGGTGTAGCTGGTGCTGACGGAGGAGTCTTGCTTGACTCAAGGAGACCTATATTTGCTTTATTGGTTTAGTGGCCTTTGGTAACACTCTCTGGCATTCCAGAGACCATCTGTATACTTGCAAGTGCGGTCTCCATACATCTTTCCCATGTTTATATCAGGTCTTCAACAGCAGGGCCTTATCGCCTCTCTTCCTGCAGATATCCCAGTTTGGAGGCAAGGAGCCTTTACCTTTTGTGGGGGCTTGGATCCCCTGGCCAACATCTCCTTGGTAGAATAATCCATTGTTGATGTCAGAGCTCCTGTATTAATATATTTTGTTTAAGTGCATAGCTTAAGGAGACTTTAGCATTATATTTGGTTCTGAATAGAGAATAATCCTTTTCACAGTTTCTATGTCCATTAGTCAATTAAAGAAGGCAGTTTTACTGATTTTACAAGAGAATACCTCTATAACAGCTGGCTCCAATCTACAGCTGGAGAACGACCTCATCATCATCTTATTTCTCCTTATTCTATGGGGGGGAGTTAAGAAAGTCTCTTGTATTAAAACCTTTGCAGCACCTAGAAGGTAAGCTTCGTTAGGAATCATTAAAAATAGTTGTTACTAGTAGGATCCACAGAGGGGCCTGATGTCTGCAGCAATCTGAGGCATTTCTTCCCTTCAATGCCCAGAGGAGTCAATCCTTCTGCTGGCACTTTCTGGTACATCCTACTCACTGCAAAGCTGCATTTTCTTTCTCAGCCATTAAGTTGGTGATACTCTGGCCTGTTGGAACATACAAATCCTTTCCCATAGTTAGTTTTAAGATTTGGGTTGCAAGGTTTTTTGACAAAAAGTTTTCATATCTATCTATATCCCCCTTTTTTATTTAAGGTTTTTATTTTTGACCCATGAGTCTCAAAAAAGCAGTTGTTTTATACATACCTATAGGGTGGAATCAAGGCACAGATTTCATCAAGTTCACCCATGCTGTTTTGGGTTACTGTATGTGATTAACTTGGGAAACAAACTTTATTTTTAAATTAAATCATCCTATAGGTGAAAGAGATTGCTACCAGGTGATACTATATGACAGCAAAATTATAGAGAACATTTGTTTATGCCAATCCCAAAGTAATTGTTATACAGTTTTTAATTAAAGCTAATGTGGACAACAGCAATTTATATCACCAATTAACTCAGATGCATTACCGTTTTTATCAGCCTTTAAACCAATGTTGTTTAATATACACATATTTACTTTTACTAAGTCCTAAAACACCATGTATCCTGTAGACAGAGTCTGGGCAAAACTGGATACTTGTTGAACTCACATCAATTAAATATGCACCAATCGAATATACACCCGTGTCCCTCTCCCACCCCTCCCGCCCCTCCCGAGTTCCCATTTCAGTCAGTTTTCTGATGCAATCTTTCTGTTGTTGTTCTTTTAATATGCGTCCCTCTCCACAAGAAGTCATTTGGCTTTTTAAACAAACACTGTTTTGTTTTTATATTTTGTTTACAAAACTTTCACCTAATTTTAAGGGATCATTTCAGATTTTGGCATTTTCCATTTCACTGTTTCTCTTTATAAACCCCATTTTATTCAGAAATCCATTTTTTGTCTGCTTCAGGATACTAGCCTCTGTATCTGGGATTAAGAAGGTGTGTTGACCACGCCCTGCGGGACCCGCATCAGCTTTTGCCTTAGGCAGTAAACTTTGATCTGGCTGGGATCTTTTGAGAAGACTCTATATCTGAGATTAAGAAGGTCTGCTGACCACACCCTGTCCACTAGCATCCAGCTTTTCCCTCAGGCATTAACCTTCCACTTGGCTGGGATCTTTTGATTTTTTTTTTCCACTAACCTAAATTTATTCTCATTAAATTAGCAGGTAATATGCTCAGGCCACCAGATACTCCTGCCTGCCCTGTTCACCATCCTTTGCAGGCATACACCTAAGCAGATGTATTAAACTCTTAAGTGATTCTTTGTAAATGTGATATGGTTCCACAGCCCTGGACAATGAAGGACAACTTTAGATAAAAGGGGATTTTCCCATTGTTTAGAGTTAATGGATACAGTTAGGTCATATGTCTGTCCAACCTGTCTGTGTTCTAACCGTTCTTCAATGTGTCTTTGTAACTGTCATGTGTTCATGTTCTCCTGTGTGTTTTTTATCCAAACAAAGTGGCCACTTCAAGCGTTTATTCTGTGTTGCACACAAACAAAAATTAAATTAAGTTTACTTTTGTCATGCCTCTTAAATTTTTTTTCAAAGGCCTGATTTGAACCCGGGTTCCTAGATTTCTACACTGTTTATCTGAAGGTTTTATTTCTTATCTGTCCAAATTCTTTTTTCCACAGGTATTACAATAAAAATATTTTTTCCAGTTTTTTTCTTGTTTCCAGACGTATGAAGACCTGATTTTTTTTTTAACCCTTATGGGTTCACTAACAGATTTTTTTTCTTTTCTTTTTTTCCTGTGTTATGCCACCATCCTTCTGACCAGAGACCATTTTAAAAATCCCTGGATTCATTTATACTCTGGTACTTGGACAGTGGCTTCCCCTGCAATCCCTTCTCTCCAATGAAACAGCCTAAGTACCTTTGATATTGTCAGTTCTTTATCATATATAATTCTGTTTTCCATCACATGTTAAAGTATTTCAATAAGTTCATAGTTTTAGAACCAAAGGTGCAAGACGTCATCTCAGCTTTGGCAGTGCAATTAATCAGAGCTGCATGTTTTAAATAATATTTCTAGAGGTCTTTTTTCCAATGCATGTGATGGTTCAGTACAACCTCTAGGATAAAAATCTCTTAAAGGAATGTGTGGATAAATGTGTGTATGTGTATGACATTGTTAAACAGCGTATTAAGATCTGTCTTCATATGATTGCAATGCATGTGACTGCTCAGTACAGACACTAAGATAAAAATCTCTTGAAGGAATTTGTGGATACATGTATGTGTATGATGTTAAACATCATATTAAGATCTGTCTGTGTACGATTGCAATGCATGTGCCTCTGCTTAGTACAACATTTACAAACTGTCATCACCAAACTTATTTATTAGAACCTTATTTATGAGTATATGCATGAAGTACTGTTCACTTTTAAGAATTCTATAATGTAATTATGGCATATACAAGAAATCGTGTTCCACCTACCAGGTACTATATATCTTGATACAGCCTCAAGTGAAACAGACATATATAAAAAAGTTACCCATACATACTAAAATTGTTTTATATATCTGTCATACTTTGCAGATGTTACTTTTAATATTTTTAAGAGAAATTAGGTTTTACTTCCGGTTATCACACAGACAGTCTGAATGTAACCAATTTGGATGAGCCCTAAGCATTTCCTGTCTTCTGTTCGTATGTGAACATACAAACATCCCCCCACCCCCTTTTCCTTCTCAAAGCTATAATTCGAAATCTGGGTCAAGTGACATGGCCTTCATTTGAGAAGGTATTTGTTTTAACCTTTTTATTATCTTGGGTTTGTTTCATGGGCTATGTGAGAACCTTTTGCCATTCATGGTTTAAATCATTGTACTTTGAGTACCTAAATGACCTTCATGGACCTTAAAGAATAAATTGTAGGACTTACTGCATAGCTTTAATGTCAACTTGATACACCTGAGCTGAGAAACCTCAATAATTGCCTTCATTGGCCTGCCCTGTGCCCATTGTAAGCAATGCCATTCTGGGCCAGGTATTTCTATATTGTATACAATAGGCTGAACATGAGCCAGCAACAAAAGCCAGTAAATAGCATCCTTTCCTAGCCTGTGCTGTAGCTACTATGACCAGACTCCTACCATGAGCTTTTATTATTAGTCAGAATATTTTGCCACAGCAATTAAGAATTTATTAACAGTGCTTAAGTCATGTTCAAGCTTTACTTAGGAGTTACATGGTAACTAAAGTACCAAATTCATTCAAATAATCCTCTTGGAAGTTTAGCAACTACACTTAAAGCTCCAATCTGATTTGGCAAGAGGGATTTGAATGGACAATATTTTGTCCCCTACCCTCTGAGGTCGCCTTGGGTCCTAGGGTCCTGCATCAGCAATTTTGTGCATGTCCTGTGGCAGCGAGTCACCAGTCATCCTGCACCAGGGAAGTCTTGGAGATTCACTTAAAAGGACTTCATCCTGCCCCTGTCCAGTCAAGGGAGGAAAGTCCATATAGAGGGAAGCTCTCATCAAGCAAGGCCTGACTTTGTCCTCACATAGATGGAACTGGTGAAGAGAGCCAGGCACAAGGCCTGAGTGACCCACTAAGGACCAGAACCTCAACTGACCTTAACCCCAAAACAAACTTCATTTATCTGAGCTAACTGTGTGGTTTTAAACATCCCAACTGTAAACTGTAGTCTAAATAAGAGAAAATGAAATACCTTATTAACAGAGAGATAGATGAGAGACCTACTGTGCCAAGTTAGGAATCTACTGTGTCATGTTAGAAAATATCTCAGAGATAGATGACAGATTTAATGTGCCATTCCAGAAAATACCACCTTTTATATTCTCATGGTTGTGACTCATTCTGGAGCCCTGTGTACTAAAGCTGGCCCTCATTCTAGGGCTCTGTGTACTAAAACCTTTTTCCAATTCCTCAAACCAGGGTATGGGTCCTCTTGCCTGGACCCTTCAATTGCTATTGCACCCACAACGCCCCCCCCCGGTTGATATCGTGAAGTCCCTGTTCTGGTATACTCATATAAGACTCAATCAGCTTGTCTTTTAGGTTGCAGAGAAAAAAACGTCCACTATAAGTACTGGCCACTATCCATCTGGACCAAACCCACCAGGCACAGCACCCAGAGAATCCAAAATGGTAAACCGGATTCTAACCCTCCAGCATGACAGCTGTTCCCCCAAGACTTTGCCCTCCATCAGGTCTGAAGCAGGTACAGAAGAGAGAGAACAGTGCCCCATTTCATTATCATAAGCAAAAGGCTGGAATGTTGGGTCCAGGCTTACCAGAATCCCAAGGGGCACACAGATGCCTACTTCCTCCAGAAGCTGCCAATCTTCTGACCCCTTCCCCTGTACCTGAGGCCCTGCCCCATGGGTATAAATGGGTGGAGCCCAGCCCCCATCTCTCACTCTCTGTCTCTCTCTGCCTCTCTCTGCCTCTCTGCTGCCCCCCCAGTCCTACTCCTCTTTCTGCCCCTGCCCCCTGCCATACTGTCTAGTTCCACCACATCTCTGCAGGCAGCTCATGCTGGTAGTCCCACATGGAAGTAAAGCATGTTCCTAGAGTGACCTAATCCTCATGTGCCTTTTATTGGGGTTCATGCTTGTTCTAGTTTGTCTTCTATTGCTGTAACAAAACACTCTGACCAACACCAACTTGGGGAGGAAAGGGTTTATTCATCTTACATCTCCTGGGTCACAGTTCATCACTTAGGGAGCCCAAGGCAGGGACTCAGGGCAGGAACCTGGAGGCAGGAGCTGAAGCACAGGCCATGGAGGAATGCTGTTCACTGGCTTGCTCCCCTGGCCCATGCCCAGCCTGACCTCTTATACAGTACAAAACAACCTGCCCAGGGTGGCACCACCCATAGTGGGCTGGACCCTCCCACATTGCTCAACAATCAAGAGAATACTCCACAGACGTGGCCACAGGCCAGTCCAATGGAGCCAATTCCTCAATTGAAGCTCCCTCAACCCAGGTGTGTCAAGTTGACACTAAAGCTATCCAGCACAATGCTTTTTTATAACCTAACACTTCTTTGTTTTTTCAGTAGTTTATTTATTCTGGAAGTCAATGCTCTGTCAGATGTATCACTGGTGAAGGTTTCTAACAACTCTGTGGGTTTTCTCTTCACTTCCCTGATGGTTTCTTTCCTTGTACAGAAGCTTTTGAGTTTAATGAAGTTCCACTTGTCAATTGTCAACCTCACTTCCCGTGCATGCAGCATCTGTCTGATTTAGGAAGTCTTCTCCTATGCCTATGTCTTGTAGGTTGCTGCTAATGTTTTCTTCTAACACCTTCATAGTTTTGGGTTTCACGTTGAGGTCTTTGATCCATTTGGAGTTGATTTTTGTACAGGCTTGCCAACGCTTTTGGCTTTCTCTTCAAACCAGAGTCTGAGAATTCACTCTAATTTCATTATTTCTTTGATGCTGCTTCTTTGATGCTTTTTCACGTTGATAACTCTTGCAAATGGTTGAAGCTGAAACATTAGTCTCATTTCTGTATAGGTAGATAATTTTTAAAATATAACAATTTTGAGAACAGCATCTTAATCAATTCTCTTGGTCACTTGAACATGATGTTCTGATTTGTTACGAGTCATTGCAACACAGAAACATACACTTAGTGACTTTAACAACTGAAGTGTATTGCCTCACATCAAATTATAATAAATTCTAATTTAAAAAGTTGAAATATAAATGGATTTAAATAAAAGTCTTCTGGAAGCCAGAATTCCAAGACAAATGTGCAAACCATGCATTTCTTTCTGAGAACTGTGAGCTAGCTCAAACCCCTTCTAGCTACTGGAATTCTCAGATGTTCTTTAACATGTAGGCTGTCATTTCCTCCAGCATCTTCACATTGTCTACCCTTTAAGCATATCTAGTGATATACAAATATTTCCCCTTATTCTCAGAATAAAGGGCACTTGTTCATAAGGATGAAGGCCAAGAATGAACTAACTCATCCAGCTTCAAAGACTTTATATCTAACTAAGACTACAGCCACAGATCCTGAGAGTTAAGACTCCAAGAACTTTGAGTGGAATGTAATTTAACAGATAACTCACACAGTCACAGGTCTGACACCAGGGATCAGCTAGTGGGCATGTTTTAAAGTTATGAATTCTTCAGCCATAAGAGATTTTAGAGACTGAAAATACTTCTGAGATACAAGAAAAAAAGAGGACACCAATATATATTAACATGAGGTAGATGGGAATGGCTTTCTCTATTTCATACTATTGAACAATCTTGTCTTTATACATTTTGATTTAATATTTTTTTTCTTTACCAAGGAAGATTAGAGGAAATTTACAATGTTCTTGAATATGGTGGACAATTTTACCAATACTGTTGTCTGAAAGTGCACCACAGAAGTGGTGTGAATGATCAGTAGGAATTTCCAAGAAGATATAGTTAATAAAAACACTACAAAATTTCTATTTCTGCTACTTTTTCTTCATTTTCTTTAGGATTTACCCTTGAAAGATTTTTGTTTGCACTGTTTAGGCAATTTACAGGCTGGATGTTCACAATTTCCAGTTAGTTTGTTGAGAACTAAAACCGCAAACATATTTTTGTTCCAGCACATGATTCACGAATACTTTCTTACTATTTTCTTTTAAAATTTTTATTAAGTATTTTTTTATGTGTGCGAATATATTGGCTGCATGCATGTAAGTGCACCCTTGTCGTGCAATTCCCATGGAGGTCAGAACAGGAAGTCAGAGCCCCTGGAACTGAAGTTATGGATGGTTGTGAGCAAGCACATAAGTGCTGGAAACCAAACCTGGGTCTTTTGTAAGAGCAACCATTGCTCTTAACCACTGAGGAGTCTCTCTAGCTCATATTTTCTGTAGGAATTTTCTGACAGTATTATGTTGGAGAATCACTAAGATCTAGTTTTGTTATAACTACTTTTGTTCTTATTTTGTTTTAAAAAATCATTTAAAAATTTCAGCCTTCAAAATAATAGCAGGATCTAGTTTTCTGTAAAATCCTAGTTTATAAAGTAAAATTCCCTTTGATTTTGAGATGGTGAAATACACATAATATACCATTCTATTATCATGACCAATGAAAACTGAACAATAAAACAATCAAATTGTACCATTACCAAAAATGAATTTTTATCATCTGTTAAAAACTGAATAATAAATTTTCTTTAAACAGCTTATTAATGACAAAAAAGGTAATCAAGGGTTGCAATAGATTGCTATCGTCTCCAATATGACTTATCAGTCTGTTTCTAGTGAAAACTGATGGCCTGCTATGTTTCACTGGAACTGAAATTAATTGAATCACAATCAAGAATCAGAAGGCCAATGGATAAGAAGCACAAAAATATACAAATTTCAGTACTGTCTTTAATTAGATACTTAAATTTTCATATTCAGTTGAACATCATTATTAACTTATTTAGACACAGACTAATTTAGTATAGTTAATTAAATCTTTATTATTAATATAATCATCATTTGATTTTGTGTTCTTAGCATGCTCATAGATTTTTGTATTTCTATAACTACATATGTGCATTTATGTCTGTGATGGCTTATCTTATTTGTCAACTTGACTGTGTCTGGAATTAGTGAAATGAGAGAGACTTTGTTGCATGAATCATACGAAACTGGAAGACTCATCCTAAATGTGGGCGTTACCTTCTGATGGCAGCCTACATAAACGGTCATGGCAGAGGGCAACTTTTTGGTTTTTTGTTTGCTTGCCTCCTCTCTCACTAGGCAGTTTCATCTTGTGGTGGCATTCCTCTGCTGATAGTAGAATCACCTCCTTCAGGTTCCAGCATAGACTGAAGACTAGCAGATGTCCAGGAATTCTTCAGACCTCCAGTGACAGATTGGAACTACTGAGACATCCAGACTCACAGACTGAACAACTACCTGATTCTTAGCCTTTCAAGTATGGCACAGTAATTGTTGGACTACTACCCAGACTAGGTCCTGTGTGTTTTTGTATACATATATATATGGGTTTATATGGGTTTAATATGTTACACATATGATATATACATATATATAATGTTATACATATATCATATGTATAACATATTTATTGAATCAGTTGTTTTTTAGAGAACCCTGACTAATACATCTTTTTAATGACATACAAATAAATAGGAAAAGATGAAAGAGTGTATTACAAAAATATTTTTATATCATCATGAATGGGGGGTTGTAAGTTTTTTTTTAATTTAATTTTTATTGAGTTCATGTCATACAACATTTCTCAATCAAATCTAGACTCCCCCATCCATGCTGACCCCCCTGCCAGCTCTCATGGACTCTGTCATACATGTTAAGTCCACTATTGCAACTTTTTCTCAGTATTTATAACCTTTTTGATGATGCACAAGTTTTACGTTTTGGGTCAGTTTTTTTTTTTTTTAATTAATGTTTCTCTCTTCTTTTTGTTCCCCTTTAATTTTAAATATTATTCCAAAAATGCGCATATATAATATACTCCACACATAAATCAAAATTACAAATTCTGAAAATAAACTATAAGTTAATTCCTAAACACATTTAGTGATTCACATTTCATTTTACTTTTTTAAATTTTTTTAATTTTTATTTTTATGTGTATGAGTGTACTGTCTGCGTGTAGGTTCGTGTACCTGTGTCATACAATGCCAAGGAGGCCAGAGGAGAGTGTCGGATTCCCCTGGAAGTGGAGTTCTCCTGGAATTGGAGTTACAGACGGTTCTCAGCCGGCATGTGGGTGCTGGGGATGGAACCTGGGTCCTCTGCCAGAGCAGTCGGCACTCTTAACCACTAGGCCACCTCTCCAGCCCCATGATTCACATTTTAACAGTAAAGTTGCATGCAGGTAAAAAGAATATGAATAGAATATGAATACATGTCTTCCATTCATATATGGTGATTACAATGTGTGAATACAAGTGGTAGGACAATTCTAGAGTCCATTAAGAGATTCACAATGGAATAGCACAGTTACTTTCAGATGCAATTAAATATAATAATAAAGTTGCTCAATTTGCCTGCCAACTGGGCATTTGGTGTTAGCATTCACCTTTTTTTCTTTTTCTGGAGCTGTGTTACTTCACTTAGCATAATGGCTTCAAGTCCCATCAATTTACCAGCAAAGCTCATGATGTCATCTTTCTTTACCAATGCATAGAACTCCATTGTGTAGATATACCACATTTTCTTTATCCACTCATTGGTTGAGGGGCATTTGGACTGGTTCCAGCTCTTTGCTATTGTGAAGAGAGCTGCAGTGAACATAGCTGTGTGTGTATCTTTGCACTAAGATGAGTCTTGTGTGTATATACCCAGGAGTGGTATGGCTGGGTCAAGTGGCAGGATCATTTTGAGTTTTTTAAGGGTTCTCCACTGCTTTCCACAGTGGTTGTACCAGTTTACATTCCCACCAGCAGTGGATGAGTATCCCCCTTTCCCCACAACCTCTCCAGCATTTGGTGTCTTTTGTTTTCTTGATCTTGGCTAGTCTTATTGGAGTGAGATGATACCTTAGTGTGGTTTTAATTTTCATTTCCTTAATCATTATTGATGTTGAACACTTTTTAAGATGTTTCTCAGCCATATTTACTTCCTTACTGGTGAAGTCTCTGTTCAGCTCTTTACTCCATCTTTGGAGTAGGTCATTTGCTTTCTTACTTTGTTTTTTTAAGTAGCTTGTATATTCTTGATGTTAATGCTCTGTCAGTTGTATCAGTGGTGAAAGTTTCCTCCCACTCTGTGGGTTTTTTTCTTCACTTCCTTGATTGTTTCTTTAGCTGTACAAAAGCTTTTGAGTTTGATGAGGTCCTACTTGTCAGCACTTGTCCTTAATTCCTGTGCATTTGCTGTTTGATTTAGAAAGTCTTTTCCTATGCGTATGTCTTGTAGGTTGCTGCCAACTTTTTCTTCTGTCACCTTAAGGTTTTCAGGTTTCAGGTTGAGATCTTTGATCCATTTAGAGTTTATTTTTATATAGGATGAGAGGTAGGGGTTTAAGTTTGTTCTTTTACAAATGGTGATCCAGCTTTGACAATACCATTTGCTGAAGATGCTATCTTTCCTCCATTGAGCATTTTTTGGCTCCTTTTTCAAATATGAGGTGGCTGAATTTATATGAGCTCAAGTGTGGATCTTCAATTTTGTTCTATTGGTCAATGGGTCTGTTTTTGTGCCAGTACCAGGCTGTCTTTATAGCCCTGTAATATAGATTGATGTCTGGTAATGTAATCCCCCCGGTATTGCACTTTTCACTCTGGGTTGCTTTAGCTATTTGGAGTCTTTTGTTTTTCCATATGAATTTAAGGATTTTTTTTCTAAGTCTGTGAAAAAGCTCATGGGAATTTTGATTGGGATTGCATTAAATCTGTATATTAATTTGGGCAGAATGAACATTTTTACTATATTAATTTTTCCAATTCACGAGCATGGGAGATCTTTCCATCTTTTGATGTCATTTTCGATCTCCTTCTTCAGGGCTTAAAATTTTTGATATAAAGGTCTTTGGTGTCTTTGGTTAGGTTTTATCCTAGATATTTTACTTCTTTTGAGGCTATTGTGATTGGGAAGTTCTCCTTATATTCCATCTCCAGTTGCTTATTGTTGATGTAAAGGAAGGCTACTGATTTTTCTAGATTTATTTTGTATCCTGCCACTTTACTGAAACTTTTAATAATTTCTAATAGTTTTCTGGTGGAATTTTTGGCATCCTGTAGGTAAACTATCATATCATCTGCAGAAAGGTATGGTTTTACTTCCTCTTTTCCAATTGGTACTCCTTTAATTTCCCTTTCTTGCCTTATTGCCCTAGCAAGCATTTCAAGCACTATATTGAAGAGGAGTGGCGATAGTGGAGAGCCTTGTTGTGTTCTTGCATTTAAGAGGAATGTTTCCAGCTTTTCTCCATTTAGGATGATGTTGGCTGTGGGTTTCTTGTATATGGCTTTGATTATATTGAGGAATGATCTCTCCAGTCCAATTATCTTTGGGAATTTAAGCATGAAGGGATGGTGTATTTTGTCAAAAGCTTTTTCTGCAGCAATTGAGATGATCCTGTGGTTTTTGTCTTTCAGTCCATTTATGTGTTTTATGATATTTATTGATTTATATATGTTGAACCATACCTGCATCTCTGGTCATGGTGGATGATCTTTTTGATGTGGATCTACATGCGCTTTGCAAGTATTTAATGACAATTTTTGCATCTGTGTTCATTAATGATATGTGTCTATATTTTCCTTTCATGTTTGTGTCTTTACCTGTTTTTGGTGTTAGCGTGATGCTGGCTTCATAGAAGGAATTTGGGATATTTCCCTCTGTATCCTTCTGAAAAGTTTGAGGAATAATGGTTGTAAGACGTCTTTAAATATCTCATAAAATTCTGCTGTCAAACCATCTGGGCCTGGACATTTTTTAGTTGGGAGTATTTTTATTACATCTTCAATTTCCTTAAGGATTCTGGGTCTGTTTAAGGTGTCAATCTCTTCTTGGTTAAGTTTTGGCAAATCCCAGGATTTCAGATAATCATCCATTTCTCTTAGGTTTTCAAATTTTGTAGTGTATAGGTTTTTGAAGTATTCTCATATAATTATCTGGATCTTTATCTGTTGTGATGTTTCCCCTTTTGTCATGAATGCTATTGATTTGGAGTTGCTCTTTCTTTCTTTTGGTTAACTGGGCTAGAGGTCTGTCTATTTTGTTTATCTTTTCAAAGAACCAGTTTGGGATTTTCTTTTTTTCTTTTTTTGTATTGTTTTCTTTGTTTCTATTTCATTGATTTCTGCTCTGATTTTTGTTATTTCTTCCTGCCTGTTGGGTTTAGGGCTCATTTGTTGTTGTCTCTCAAGTGTTTTTAGCTGCAGCGTTAGATTGTTTATTTGTTCTCTTTCTGTTTTTTTTTTAATTTTTTTAATGTGGGCATTTAGGGCTATAAATTTCCCTCCTATGACTGACTTTAATGTATCCCATAGGTTTTGTTGTGTTTTATTGTCATCCTCATTAATTCCAGGAATGCTTTTATTTCATTCTTTATTTCTTCCCTGACCCATTCATTGTTCAGGATTGTGTTATTTATTCTCCATGTGTTCTTATAGTTAGTAGGGCTTACCCTAGTATTAATATTGAGCTTTACTGCATCGTGGTCTGATTGAATGCATGGAAAATTTCCATCCTTTTGTATTTGTTGAGATTTCTTTTGTGTCCCAGTATGTGTTTGATTTTAGAGAATGTTCTGTGGGGCAGTGAGTAGAAAGTATATTCTCTGGTGTTTGGCTGAAATATTCTGTAGATAGCTGTGCGGTCCATTTGGTGTATTGTATTGTTCAGTTCTGATGTCTCTCTGTTTATTTTTTGCTCAGTTGACCTATCCAGGGGGTTCAGTGGAGTATTGAAGTCCCCCACTATTACTGTGCTGGGATTAATCTGTGTCTTGAGGTCCTGAAGGGTTGTGTTTATAAAGTTAGGTGCACCAGATTTTGGTGAATAAACATTTAAGATTGTGAAATCTTCCTGGTTAATTGTTCCATTGATAAGGATATAATGGCCCTCTTTTTCTTCTCTGATTAATTTTAATCTGAGGTCTATTTTGTCTGATACTAGAATAACCACCCCTGCTTGCTTTTTGGTACCATTTGCTTGGAATATTTTTTTTCCTATCCTTTCACTCTAAAGTGGTGTTTGTCCATGAGTGTGAGATGGGTTTCTCGTAGGCAGCATATAGATGGATTCTGCTTCCTAATCCATTCTCCCAATCTATGTCTTTTGATTGGGGAGTTTAGACCATTAATATTTAAGGTTATTATTGAGAGATGTGTGTTGATTCCTTTTCAACTTATTTTTATTTGCATTCTTAGTCTAGGTATTTATTTACTCTATTATGCTTTTGGTAATTTCTCTCTTGGATTGCTTAAGGGTAGTTGCTCCTTTCCTCTGTTCTTTGAATTGCTTCAAGTATTTTCTGAAGTGTTGGTTTTTTGACATGTGTTCCTTCATGAGTTTTTCATTCTCTCCCTTTAGTTCTCTGATTTGTTCTTTATAGTCTTTGAATATGTCTACAATTGTTCTTCTAAGGTCGGTGTCTTGGTTTCCTTCCAGGGAGATCTCATTGTTGGGATCTTCTACAGGATTAGGTGAGTTCAGTGGGGATTTATTTTGAGCTTTTCCCATATTGTTGTTTTTCCATTGTGTCTTTGTTATTGTTGTTATTTTCTCCCCTTTGTTTATTTGTTTGACTTCTGTTGCTAATCTCAAATGTTAATATGAAGGACTAGTTGATCACTCTGTTTGCTTCCTCCTGGTTTCTTCCTCAGTTTTGGCTATGCAGTTTTGAATCACTGACACTGCTGGATCCTCCCTACCACAGTAAACCACAGCATCAGCAGTTTATACTTTCCACCACAGTATCTGTAGCTTGGGGGTGAGGGGTTGCTCCTTTAGACTGCACGCTGGACCCCACCTAGGCAACTGGGCATGGATGTATGCAGCCTGGCCTGGGTGTCCTCCTATCCATGCACTCAGTTCCTCTCTATGGTTCTAGTGTTGGGCAGGAGGTGCCAGGTTGGGCCTGCACAGGCCTGCATGCCAGAAAACCCACCTGGGCAACTGGGCATAGAGTGTGTGCTGCCTGGCTGTCCTTCTGTCCCTGTAAGATTTATTATTTATGAAATTTTGTCCTTTGAGAATTTCACACAATGTATTTTGTTCAGACTCATGTGCCCTCTCCTATCTCTCCATTTGCCCCAATTTCCTGCACATCCAATTTCCTGTATTTTTTTTCAATGTATAATTTTTATTGAATTTTTGTTCAGGTCATATAAAACTTCTTAAAGCACCTTAATAATCTTTATAAAGCTAACATATTTGTACCCCCTTAGCCCCTCCCACCATATTTCATGTATTCTATCATATATGTTAAGGCCTACTGAGTCAAGTTTTTGTACTGTGGTGTCCCAAAGTGTGAGTTCATTCACTAGAGTCTAGTCAGGCTATTTAGAATCTGCCCTTAAAGATCACTTTCCCCTCATCTGGTAGCTATCAGCTGCCAATAATTCTTCAGCTAAGGTTGAAGTGTGCTGGCCATTTCTCCATTTTTGTGCTGAGTTTTACTGGATTTTTGTCTTGTTTAATTTGTATGGGTCTTGTACCTGCTGACATCATTTCTATAAGTTCATATGAGCAAGTTCCCACAGGCCAGAAAGCCTCAGTTTCCTTATGTTCATGAACCAACCCTGGCTTTTACAATTTTTCCACTTCCTCTTTCACAATGGTCCCTGAGCAATGCATGATTTTACATAAGTTTGTGGGATATCAACTCTAACTCTCATAGTTGTACAACAAGCCTTGAACTGCTGAGTTATTTCTATATTCTGGAAGTGATTACTTAAAAAAATAATGAAATTATATAAGAAATTCTCAATTATCTAGAAAGTACTTCTTGGATCTTCTAATTTTAAAAAGTGGTATTTTCTCACCCACGGTGACATCTGGCATCTTATATTTAACCTTTCCATGCATACTTATGGCTCATTACTCACTTCTCCTACTTTTAATTTTGGTCATGGTATGCTCAGTAAATGCATTTCAAACATTTAAATGACATTTAAAATTTATTTCAGTTGATCTGGAGATCCACCCCTACTATATCAACACTAGAGAGGTCAAGGCTGGAAGGTAGGTCTTCAGTTCTAGGCAGCCATGGCTACATGCAGAGATGTTCTAACTTTTGGGTAAAGAATATTATTATTATTATTATTATTATTATTATTATTATTATTTAGATAGGCTTGCCTTGTAGTTAGTGTCCCTAGACATTCCTAGTGCAAATTCATCTACTGAGGTCTAGTCAGTCTATTGAGAATCTTTTCCTTTAAAATGATCAGCTCTTCCTCACCCAGAAGTAATTAGCTGCTAATAGTTCTTTGGCTAAGATTGGGGCCTGGTGTCCATTTTCATAGTTATATGCTGAGTTTTGTCTACTTCATTTTGCATGGGTCCTGTGCATGCTGATACCATTGCTGTACATTCTTTTTTTTTTTTTTTTCTTTTTTTTCTTTTTTTTTTTTTGGTCTTTTTGAGACAGGGTCTCCTGTGTAGACCCAGCTGTCCTGGTAACTCACTCTGTAGACCGGCTGCCTTGAACTCACATAGATTTGCCTACCTGCTGCCTCTCAAGTGCTAGGATTAAGGCAGGCACACGTGCCCAGTTATGGTGTACAATTCTTTTTTTTTTTAATTTTTTTTTATTATTTATTTTTGTATGTGTAGAATGTATTGTCATGCATGCAGGTCTGTGCACCCGTGTCGTGACGCCGCGAGAGTCAAAGAGGGTCTCGGATTCCCCTGGAACGGAGTTCTCCTGGAATTGGAGTACATCCGGTTCTTAGCCGCCATGTGGGTGCTGGGGATCGAACCAGGTCCTCTCAAGCGTCGGTGTTCTTAACCGCTAGCATCTCTCCAGCCCTGCTGTAATTCTTATAAGAAGGTCCCAAGAGATTGTTGGAATCTATTTCCATGTGGTCATTCACTTTCTCCCTGGCTCTTAAAATATTTCTACCCCCTATTATGCAATGGTCCCTCAGCCCTGGGTGTATGAAATTTAATATAATTGTCCTGTCCAAGAACCCACATTCTGCAGACTCAATCTCTGTACTTTGGCCATTTGTGACCTTTTGTGTTCCTGTCCCTCTGATGCAGGAGGAAGCTTCATTAATGAGAACTGAGATGCTCATTAGTGTTCTCTTTACACCTAGTTCTGTGAGCCTTAGGTGTAGATGTTAATACATTGTAGATGTGCCTCTTAAGCTTAGGAAACTCATACACAATGTCTGTGTGTGGCCAGTTGTGGTACTATGTAACAATCTATATCTGGTGCAAAAGAAGCTTCTTTGATAAGTGCTGACTGGGATAGTGTCTTTAAATATAAGGATCCATATTTTGTACATATGTCTAGTGAAGTGACAGTCTTGGAGTTTTCTCTAAGATCTATGACCTCTCCATCCATGTGTGTTTGGCAATGTTTACAGTACTATAGGAGTTCCCTTCTATTGAGTGGGCTTTTAGTCCAATTGCTCCCAAGATAAAAGTGCCTGGACTGCCCCAATGTCCTATGATGCTGTTCTGGTCATTGATGTGGTTATTTGGGCTTGAAGCTGTAAATAGGTCATCAATTGATGATCCTTAGCACCTTGCATAGTGCTCTCCATAGCTGTTGAGAGCTAACCTTCAGGGGAGGTAGTTTCCAAGTCAGTTCCAGCTCCCTTGCTCCAAATCCTGTGTCCAAAATATGTTCTGTCTTCAGCAATAGGGTCTTACCTTCAGATTCAGGGAAGCAACCAAGAGCTGTGGCAATAGTCTGTATAATTTGGGTATGTCTTGGACTACCTGGCCAAAAACTCAAAGGAAGGTTTTTCCTGTCTGTCACTGTTTCTTGTGATATATATATATATTCCTTCAGCTATATATTATGTAGAGATATGGTGTGAGTGACAGGTGGTTTTGGACTCATATGATTGCCATTTTTTACACTAGCTAGGCATTATTTTTCTTTCCTCCCTCTCTCCCTGTTTACACCTACTCTATGCCTTCTCCATTTAAAGTATCCCATTTTCCCCCATTTCTCCTTTGATAATATCCAATTCTTATGGTCCCACCTCTCTTGAGCAACTTCTCCTTTATCTCCAAAGTTCCTTCTAAAACTCACCCTCCTCCCTCCTGTTTAAAAACCTCCATTTTATCCATTTCTCCCATAATAGTTTATTGATTTTTAATGACACATGGCTATCATAAAGTGACACAGAAGATGCAGCACAGAAAGTGATGAACTAATTATTTGACAAGGCCTCTCATGCTATTTTCTTGGGGGATAGTAAATCAAATAAATAAGAAGGACTAATTCCATCCTGTGAAACAATAGTGCAAAGACAAGACTAAAACAAGATTAAGAGTGGAGAAAGGCATGTAATATAAAATAGTAAAGTTATCAAGGGGAGACCAGTAGACAGAGTGGGACCACATGAAGCCTGGGAACAAAGGAGAGCCTAGAGAAACATCAGGGTCTACCCATACTGGTGAGAAACATGAGTGCTCTGAGAACATATTCACCATTACTTTAGGACTCCGTGTCTTAATGGTGCCTAATCTGTGCATGCAAAAGCCCTGGCTATGACAGGTAACCTTTATATTTTAAAAATAAAGGGGGAAAAATGATGAAAATCCGTTACAAACCCATCCATCAGAATTTGGGAGTTGTAAGGTCATGATCAAAGGTTCAGGTTTCCGAACCAATAAATAGTTTCCCGAATTACAAAGAAAAATTGAATTGCCATATCGTCATTAAGGTAATATTATTAATTGTTCAGGTTTCAAAATTGCATATGAAACCTACATTCCTCAAAGTTGACACCATGTTACTCTTATTTGCAGGATGTACAGAGTTCATTATTATCTCAAACAACATGAAGGTTAATTCTTGCAATGCATGACAATACTCTTGCTTTGAGCATCTGAGCACTCATCCGTGGATGCCCTATTTAGCCATGGTGAACATCTGTATGACTTTAGCAAGCATTCTCAGTATTCTTTCTCTAAAAAAATACTACTTTCAATTTTTTTTTTCATGTCTCCCCATTTACAATACAGACCAGGCACAGTAGCCTAGGCTGAGGTGTACTTGGGGTGGGTTTGCTCTGCCTCCTCTTTCTATACAGTCAGTGTAGAAACACAGCCTGTGGGAAGCACCAGGAGGCCTACTTTCAATTTTTATCGCTGTAACATCATTAGGTGTGTAAAGTTTAGTTATTATTAAGAACTGTTTGACTTTAAGTATCCCATTTTTCTGGTGACCATATTATCTTTTCAACTCACAACATCCTCATTCTAATAAGTATGTACCTCTCTCATTATTTCAGAATTATAGTTAAACCTGGTGAAAAAGATACAGAGAAATGTGTTCTCAACATTTTATCTACAGAAGAAGCTGGACTTAGCTTTTGTCCTAAAATCTTCACACAACATCAATATTCACTTATGTGAAACAAAATTGATGACATCAGATTCTAATATATCACAAATTAAAAAAAAATGTCCCTAGAAAACCTGGACTCAACCATACTTATATTCCTGTTCTACATTTCATTCTGAAACACCTCCTGTTTTCAATATTCAGTGCGTTCTCAGTATTCTCTAGATAGTTGTTTTTATGGCAACTTATCACAGTTTAGAATCACCCGAGTAAGGGATATCAACTGGGGAATTGTTTTAATGGCCTTAACTGATATAGAAAGACTGACCCCAAATGTGAGCAGCACCTTCTGGTAGCAGCCCAGATACAAAGGGGTGTGGCATCAGGAAGAATGCGCACCTGCTTTGGGGGCCACTCCTTTGCTGCCTACTTGACTTATGCTGTTGTTGCTGCTGATTCCTTCACTAACATCAAATCCAGCATTTCCAGGTTTCCATTGTTGACAGAAGACCAGTAGCTCTTTAGGAACTCTCCAGCTTTTTACCATCAGATTAGGTCTGTTGATCAACCCATCCCTAGGGACTAAGCAAATTCTGGTTCCCCATATGTCTTGTATGAGACAGCCACTATAAGACTATTCTTACTTCTGAGGCACCCAGCCTCAAGGACTAAGGCACTTCTGGGCCCACCAACAAATATATATATATATTTATATATAATATAGAGATATATATTATATATATTAAATCTATCAGTCCTCTTCCTCTACAGAACCCTGACTAATACAATTCTCATTTCATTCTTAGGGTATTTTTATATTCCATTGAAAATTCCATTGTTAAAATAAATAAGTATGTCCATGTTTGCCAAACACATCTCTAGCTTTATCCTTTGCCCTTGGTTTTCAGCAACATTTGTCTGTTTTAAGTTCTCTCAGCATCTCTCATTACTAGTTTTCCATGGAAGGCCCTGGTGTCCCAGTTTTCAATCATATGGCTGAGTATGTATTCTTTCTCAGACATTCTGACTTGCATTATTTGGGATGTACCTCGGTTCCTTCCCTTTAAAAAGTATGTGTCCCTTAATTATTAGTGGCATTGAACACTTTTTAAGATATATCTCAGCCAACTTCTTCATTTGTGAAGTCTCTGTTCAGCTCTTTACTCCATCTTTTTTTGAGTGGGTCATTTGTTTTCTTACTCCTTTGTTTTGTGAGTAGTTTATATACTCTGGATGTTAATGTTCTGTCAGCAGTTTATATACTGTGGGTTTTCAGTTCACCTCTTTTATAGTTTCTTTCCCTGTACAAAAGCTGTTGAGTTTAATAAGGGCCCACTTGGCAATTGCTGACCTTATTTCTTGCAAACATGCTGTCTGATTTAGAAAGTCTTTTCTTAAACTGTAGGTTACTGCCAACATTTTCTATCATTTACAGAGTTTTGGGTTTCACATTGAGGTCTTTTATCCATTTGGAGGTGATTTTTCTATGCAATGAGAGGTAGGGGCTTAATTTTATTCTACAAATTGTGATTAAGTTATGCCAACACCATTTTGCTGAAGATGCTGTATTTCCTCCATTGAGTTTTCTCAGCCCCTTTGTCAAATATGGGGTGGCTGAAATTGTATGTGCTCAAGTTCGTATCTTCCATTTTGTTGCATTGATCTACAGGTCTGTTTTTGTGCCAATGCCAGCCTGTTTTTGTGACTATAGCCTTGTAATATAGTTTGAAGTCTGGTATAGTAATTCCCCCTGCATGGCTTTTTGCTCAGGCTTGCTTTGGCTATCCCTGGTCTTTTTCTTTTCCATATGAACTTTGGGATATGTTTTTCTAGGTCTGTGAAGAAGCTCATGGAGATTTTAATTGGGATTGCAATGAATTTGTACATTATTTAGGGCAAGATGGTCATTTTTACTATATTAATTCTTCCAATCCATGAGCATGAGAAGTCCTTCCATCTTCTGGTGTCATCTTCAATCTCCTTATTCAGGGATTTAAAACTTTCATTGTAGAGATTTTTAATGTCATTGGTCAGGTTTGTTCCTAGATATTTTATTATTTTGGAGACTATTGTGAATGGAAAAGTCTCCTTGTATTCCTTCTCAAATTGCTTGTTATTGGTATAAAGAAAAAGTATTGATTTTTCTTGGTTAAGTTTGTATCCTGCACTTTACTGAAACTGTTGATCATTTCTAGGCACTTTCTGGTAGAGTTCCTGGAATAACTTATGTAAATTATCATCTCATGTGCAAAAAATGGAGAGTGTGATTTCATCTTACCACTGTAAGACTAGCTATGATAAAAAAAAAAAAAAGGATACCAAATGCTGGAGAGGTTGTGGGGAAAGAGGAACACTCATCCACTGCTGCTGGGAGTACAAACTCGTACAATCCCTATGGAAAACTGTTTGGAGCTGCAATTCTGATTGGTTTTCCTTTATATGCAACTTGTTTTTCTCTCATGGCTTTCAGTATCTTGTCTTTGTTTTGGGCGCCTAGTGTTTTAACTATGGTATGGCATGGTGTATTCCTTTTCTGATCTTGTCTCTTTGGAGTTCTATGTGCTTGTTGTATTTGTATGGGTTTATCTCTTTTTCAGTTTGGGGAAATTTTCTTTTATTATTCTGTGGAAGATCAGATCAATAATGTTGTCTTGGGATTATTCTCCTTCCTCTATCCCTATGATGAGAAGGTTTTGTCTTTTCATAGTGTCCCACATTACCTGATTGTTCCACTTTTGTTTTTTTAAACTTTACATAATCTTTGAGCTTTCTTGTTTTGCCTTGCTATCTTCCAGGTATGGTATTCTATTTTCTGCTTCATCCAATCTGCTTCTGAGGATTTCTCCCATCCTTTCTTGTTGATTGGATGGGTGCTCAATTTCCTTTCATCCTATGATTTCTTTAGTATTTCCACTTCCTTTTGGAGCTTGTCATTCTCTTCTTATAGTTCCTTGTTCCACTTCTCTGTTTCCCTTTTCATTGCAGCATGGGATCTTTTCAGTGTTTCTATTTCCTGCTGGAGTTTGTCATTCTTTCCTTCTAGTTCCTTTCAGAGTTTGTCACTCTCTCCCTGTAGTTCCTTCTGGAGTTTGTCGTTCTTTTTCTCTAGTTCCTTCCTGAATTTTTCATCCCCTCCCTTTAGTTCTCTGATTTGTTCTTTACATTCCTTGATTTCTTTGATTATGTTTATGATTGTTCTTCTAAGATCCATGTCCTGGGTTCCTTCCAGGGAGAGCTTGTTGCAGGGATCTTCTATAAGACTGGTAGCACTTGGTGGTGATTTATTATGTGCTTTTCTCATGTTTTTTTCTTTGTGTTTTTGTCATGTGGGTTTATTTTATTGTTTGTATTCTTGTGTGAATCTCAAATGTTTCTTCACCACATTGAAAGCTTGCTTTGCTTCAGATGTATTCATTGACTTCTCCTTGGTTTATGGAGAGCTGGTTGTGTTAGGTTTCCAGTTTTCACTTGTGGTTATATATTGGGAGGTTCAGCTAGCTTTTCCCTTTGTGGTCTGGAGGTTCTCCAGAAATCTGAAGGTAACAATCAGGTCAATTGGTTCTCTGAGTGTGCACCTGCTTTGTGCTCAGGTGTTGCTACAGCTTTTCTCAATGGGATACTCTCAGTATAGTTCAAGAGGGTAATGGGGGCCAAGTTGCTAGTGTCCTCTGGGCCTGGTGGGTGTTCAGCTACCTGGGTGATTCCACCCGGCCACTGTGTACTCTGGGCTAGGTGTGACTGGCAGGCGGCAGGCCATGCATAGGGCCATGATAAGCCTGGTGTTGTGCTCACTTATTCCCCAGGCACCCCACTGCCTCTGTTTTCTTGATTTCTTGATCATAGCCACTCTTATGGATAAGATGAAATCTTAAAGTGGGTTTAATTTGCATTTCTTTAATTCTTTAATTATTTATGATGTTGAAAAAAATTTAAGATATTTCTCAGTCATTTGTGAAGTCTCCGTTCAGCTCTTTACTCCATCTTTTGTTTGGGGCATTTGCTTTCTTGCTCTTTTGTCTTTTGAATAATTTATACAATCTGGGTGTTAGACTTCTGTCAGGTGTGTCACTGGTGAAGGTTTCCTCCCACTCTTTGGGTTTTCTCTTCACTTCTTTGATTGTTTCTTTGGCTCTAAAGAAGATTTTTAGTTTAATGAGGTCCCACTTGTCAACTGTTGATCTTATTTCCAGTGCATCTGCTACCTGAATTACAAGATATTCTACCCCAATATCTTACAGATTACTGCCAATGCTTTCTTCTATCATTTTCAGAGTCTCAGGTTTCACATTGGAGTCTTTGATCATTTGGAGTTGATTTTTGTACAAGGTGAAATGTAGGGGTAGTTTGATTCTTCTGCACGTGGTAATTAAGTTTTCCAGCACCATTTGCTGAAGATACTGTCTTTCCTCCAGTGAGTCTTCTTGGCCTCTTTATCAAATATGAGGCAGCTGAAATTGCGTGTACTCAATTTGGATCTTCAGTTTTGTGCCATTTATCTATGGTTCTGTTTTTATGCCAATACCAGGCCGATTTTATGACTATAGTCCTATAATATTGCTTGAAGTCTGGTATGGTAATCTCTCCTGCATTGACCTTTGTATACAAGGTTGCTTTGGGTATCAGGGGTCTTTTGCTTTCCCATATGAGTTTTAGGATGTGTTTTTTTCCCTAATTTTTGAAGAAACATGGGAGGATTTTTATTCGGATTGCACTGAATTTATATATTGCTTTGGGAAGGATGCTCATTTTTACTATACTAATTCTTCCAATCCATGAGCATGCGGTGTCCTTCCATCTTCTGATGTCTTTGTCTATCTCCCTCTTCAAGTATTTAAATTTTTCATTGTACAGATCTTTAGTGTCATTGGTCTGGTATATATATATATATATATATATATATATATATATCTATAATTATATATTGTGAATGTGAAGGTCCCTCTGTATCCCTTCTCCATTTGCTTGTTGTTGGCATAAAGAAATGCTATTGATTTTTCTAGAATAATTTTGTAGCCTGACACTTTACTACAGCAGCTAATTTTTCCTAGCAATTTTTGGTATCTCTATCATGTCATCTTCAAAAAGGGATAGTTTGACCTCCTCTTTTCTAATTAGTACTCCTTTGATTTCCTTTTCTTGTCAAGCATTCCCAGCACTATATTGAAAAGGAGTGGAGATAGGGGTCAGCCTTGCCAGGTTCCTGACTTTAAGGGGAATGCTTCTAGTTTTTTCCCTATTTAGAATAATGTTGGATGTGGGTTTGTTGTATATGGCTTTAATTATGTTGAGGAATGTTCCTTCCCATCCAGTTCCCTCTAGGACTTTAAACATGCAGGTATGTTGGATTTTGTCAAAGGTCTTTTCTGCATCAGTTGAGATGATCCTGTGGTTTTTGTCCTTCAGTCCATTTATGTACTTTATGAAATTTATTGATTTATATGTGTTGAACCATCCCTGCATCACTGGGATAAATCTAACTTGGTCATAGTGGATGATCTTTTTGATTTTTGCCTGTATGTGGTTTGCAAATATTTCATTGAGAATCAAACTCCTGATACCCCTATGGAATGCAGTGTGGAGAACTCTTAAAAGGCTCAAAATGGCTGGGTGTGGTGGTGCACTCCTTTAATCCCAGCACTCCGGAGGCAGAGGCAAGCAGATCTCTGTGAGTTCAAGGCCAGCTGGGGCTACAGGGAGACTCTGTCCCAAAAAGACCCCCCCAGGGCGGAGAAATGGCCTAGCAGTTAAGAGCGCCGACTGCTCTTGCAGAGGACCTGGGTTCGATCCCCAGCACCCACATGGAGGCTAAGAACTGTCTGTAACTCCAATTCCAGGAGAACTCCAGTTCCAGGGGAACCCGATACCCTCTTCTGACCTCCGCGGCATTGCACGACAGGAGTGCACAAACCTACGTGCAGACAGTACACTCATACACATAAAAAAAAAAAAAGACTCCCCCCAAAAACAAAAACAAACAAACAAACAAAGGCTCAAAATGAACCTACCACTTGAACTTGACCTGGTCATACTACTTCTTGGTATATACCCAGAAGACTCATCATATTGCATAATACATGAACGACCATGTTTATTGCAGCTTTCTTCAAAGTAATGATGAGCTAGAAACAGCCCAAGTGTCCCTGAGTTGATGAGTGGATAATAAAAATGTTGTACAGCTACACAATGGAGTTCTATATAGTGATAAAGAAGGACAACATCACTCATTTTGCAGGTAAATGGATGGAACTAGAAGCCGTTATGTTAAGTGGAGTAACACTCTTATAGTGTCCCTAATTTGTGGATTATAGCACTAAATTCTTATATGTAAGTCAAGCCTGACGCTACTATAGATATAACTTGAAGTGTTTCTCTTTATTTTCCCAAGTTCTAAGATGTATGAGAAAGAATCAATCTCTTCTTTGAATGTACATTAAAACATACATCAACTTGCTATGTAACCTGTGAATGTAAAGTTATGTTTCTTTCTGCCTGCATGGAAAATTACTGCTAAAATATTAATCCCAGGGAGCTGGAGAGATTGTTTAGCAGGTAAGAGCACTGACTGCTCCTGCAGAGGACCCCGGTATGATTCCAAGCACCCACATGGTAGCAGAGAACCATCTTTAACTCCAGTTCCAGGGGAATCTGACACCCTCTTTTGACCTCTGTGGCATTGCACGACATGGGTGCACAAACCTACATGCAGACAGTACATTCATACACATTAAAAATAAATAAAAATTTAAAAAATATTAATCCCATATATGTTTTTAATTAACCTATAGGTTATTTACAGACTCTGTCATTTTGGTATATATGTGGACTGTACATATCCATATTTTGTAGTAATATAACATTAAAGAAAAAAAGAGTATCTACTCAAATGGCAGCACAGGATTTTCCCCATGGGTGTGGGCCTTGTCAATTCAAATTATAAAGCTGATATTTATAGATTATTTAAACTGTATAGCATTAAAATGGCTTTTCAACCTCTTGTGCTCATGTTCTAACTATTTTAACTGAATGTATATCTGAGAATGGTGGTAAATATATATATATATATATATATATATATATCTATATATAGATATAATACTGCAGGCCAAGCTAACTAGATAATCCCTTCCTGAGACTCTCTGCTCAAGTGATTTTTACAGTGTGTCAAGTGATAATCAAAACTAGCTTTTACACTATGTTATTATAAGTTTTAATCCTTGGTGATGAAGTTGTGTTGTATATACATAATTGACTCCACTTAAGTTTCAAGGGAATTTTCTCATTAAAGTTGGCAACAAACTAGCACAAATCATTGAGTATTAAATCTTTTCACCCTTTAATCAAAATGAATATCAAAATAATTTTAATGTTATTGTACTAATGGAGTATCTTTACAAAATGAATTTATTCAAAAAAAAATAATCAATCATTTAATAATGCTTTTAAAATGAGCTTGATCAACTTGAATGTGGCAGTTGGATGAGAAAAGCAGCAGCATCCATGCTTCATAGTCACAAATTTGATTCAGGATAAAATCTAAAAGATTTCAGAAAGATGATCTGCTTAATCCCACAGTACATACTTTTTGCCTGCAGTGAGCATTGTTTCTGGCCTCTCAGGCTGAAATGGATTCCAAAACTGGATGCTTGCCCTGCTTTTGAATTTATAGACAATTATCTGTCTAACAAACAACAGTATGAATGGCTTTAAAATCTTATTCATAGCTTACATTTCCTGTGCATAATATCATCCAAAACTTCCCACTCCTATGACAGCACTCATAGCACCCCATACCAAGCATACTGCTCCTTTCTCTTGCCATTTTTAACACTCTTAATATAGCTCAATATTTCTTAAACCTTACTGCACATCATAAAATCGTAGAAATCTTTACAATTGCTGGCTCTGTGATAACACCCCTGGAGAGTTCGAATTAATCAATTCAAGGTGCGATGAGAGCACCAAAAGTTTTAGCATCTCAGATGATGTAAATATGAGTCAAAGTCTATGAATCAGTGCTCAGCCTGTATGCCCTCTTTTTTGTGTATGTTCACTTGAAGAAAATAAATGTAATTCCTCCTTTGGAACTGCTATGCACATTGCCCAACTGATTGATAAAAAAAACGATAACTCTCCTCTCCTCAGTCCAACAAAATAATGGCTGAAGTCTGGCAGCCAGGGTAAGCCCTGGCTGACTATTTGACACAGGAATACCAAACTCAGACTTTTTTGCTTTAAGATATTGTTAATTGGGATAAAAAGCTGGTTCAGCAGGTTCAGCATTGTGTGGCCACATCGACAATTGAGTTTTTTTGCCTGGGAGCCCACATAAAGCAAAGAGAGAATCAACTAGCCTAGTTGTCCTCTGACCTCTTTGTAAGTGGCACAGGAGCATGCATATACACATCCATACACAGAATAATAGATAGATAGATTGGATAGATACATGATAGGTACATAGAGACTAGATAGATATTAATATAGATAGATAGATACATAGATAGACAATATGCATAGATACATATAATATATAATATATATATATATATATGAGATAAAGATAATATATATATGCAAGGAAGATATTTTTAAGTTGAACTGTACTAAGTATATGATGCAATTTCTATAACCGAGCTTCTTTGTAGACCACAATTAGCTGTGGCTGCTTTCTCACCTTATCTTGCTTTCCACCCTTGAGCATGACTTCTCATTCTACTCTGTGAATCTAAAGAATGTTGTGTAAGTCATTGTACTGTCTTTTTGCTTTTATTCATCCTTGTGCCAAGGATGGTATTTTTCAATTTTATAACATAGCTTTCTGTATAACTTTATGGCATTTTTTAAATATGACCTTCTAAGAAGTGCATTTATTTAATTATTATTTATTGTTGTGGATGATAATTTTTTAACAGGGTCTCCCTAGTCACAGCCTGCCTGGAAGTCAAGTTATGAACCAGAGTGGCCTGGATCTCACAGAGATCCACCTGCCTCTGCCTCCCAAGACTGAGATAAAAAGCACACCACTATGGCTAGCATAAGAAGTGCATTTATTATGGCTTCATTGAAATAGATCTGTTTCTTTATCCCTGCAAACTATAATATTCTGCGTATTTGATTCACAGCATTCTATTTCATGTATTAATAGTACATTTGAAGTGATTATTTGTGTATTCTTTGAAGATATTGATACTCCAGTGTTGTTCAGGATATTGTGACCACTGTATGTTTGAAATGCCATCAAAATATAGTTGTTAATAAGTAAATTTCACTTAGTAATTGATGCAGATA
The DNA here is from genome assembly GCA_009823505.1 of Rhizomys pruinosus. Classification (NCBI taxonomy): domain Eukaryota; kingdom Metazoa; phylum Chordata; class Mammalia; order Rodentia; family Spalacidae; genus Rhizomys; species Rhizomys pruinosus. The sequence continues at coordinate 123,725 of VZQC01006516.1, forward strand.
GTGGATCAAATTCCAGCACTCAGCAAGAATTAAAATGATTGCTCATTCATAAGGTGGAATTTTGTGAATTCCTCATAGGAACTCATAGCTAGGGCCTGCCTAGTAAAGACTATGTAGCATTCTACTGAGAAATTATGGTAATTCAATTCCTTCATGAATGAGTCCACTCTGCAATTCAATTAAGCATATATTAATGAATGAAAACACCTATTATCTCCCATATTTAAATGCCAGGCTAGACAACAGAGTAAAATGATACATAGGCTCATTTCATGGAGGACCATAGTCTATGGATGAACAAATAATGTTTTCACACAATTAAATTATACTGAGAACATTAAGAGAAATGCCAACAATTTAGTATAATTTACTATATTTATGATAAGTGGAGGAGGACAGATTGAGGAATAGAAAATAACAGAGAAGAAAATGCCTAAGTAGAAGTTTCTAAGCAGAAAAGAAAAAAAATGTAAATAACTATATGAAATTATAACATAAAAATATGAAAAATTCAAGTATTTCATTAGCTCAAGCCAGGGAAATGTTAAGGAAGTATGAATAAGTGTGTCTAAAAAGTGTACTATTTTTTAGTCATTTAGAGATAAGGTTTCCCTGTAACCCTAGCTAGCCTGGAACAGGCTATGTAGATAAGACTGGCCTCCATCTTGCAGAGATCTGCCTGCCTCTGCCTCCCAAGTGCTGGAATTTAAAGGCAGGCACCACTCTGCCTGGACTAGAGTAGACATATTTTTAACAAATTAAATTATTTTGGTTTTGTCTGGTAATTGTTGATATCAAGCATTTTCAGCAACACCTGTAATGATTCCCCTTCCTGAATTTACAACTTCATCTGTAGTGAGAAAAGTGGGTGTGACTGTAGATGCAGTGGAAATTAAAAGAAAATAATAGACTTCCTATATTTCAAATAATGGGTGCCAAGATGGCCTTAACTAAAAGCATATGTGAAGTATGGAATGAACGACTTATTAAAGAACAATTTTAAAAACAGGTTGATATATCTTTAAAAGATTTAGATTTTGATGAAAATAATTGAAAATACCACAGATTGCTAAGATAACCAGATATTTTATTTCTTAATTAAAATGGAATGCTATAAAGTATTTAAGAGAGCTAAGACAATCCAACCAATTATTGCAATTACAGTTTATGTCTGGCCACATGCATTCAAGGTAAGTGAAGGGACAGTATTTTACCAAGTCTCCAAGCACACATACATAATGTTTGCATTTTATTCATGCTCTTGAGACTTGTCACTGATCTGTACATTTTGTCATGAAGTTGTCTTCTAGAAGTGATTAGGGAAATGTTATCTATAGATCTTTTTTAATAATGTGCTGGGCACTTCAGTCCTTGGTTATCCATTTTCCATGCATGTTTCTCCCTCAAGAATGTAGTAATTTAGTCATTTCAATCACAACTCTGCACATTCTCTTTGTTTCTCATTATAGAAACCAGCTGAATTTACTCTCCCTTTCCCTCCAATGTTGTGCCTGAAGCTACAGAATTTGAGGTCTTGGCATATTAATCATGAGGACAGTCCAACAAATTGGAAAATCAGAGATACTGAAGGTATCTCTTTGAAACTTCAAACCTAAATTTGTGCTTCATAAGATGATTAATATAGTGAGTGTGAGTGACCAAATTTATTTCTGAATGAACTCAAGTTGTGGTATGTGTATTTAAAATATTTTATCAATTTTATTGATGAGTATGTGTGTATGTTGTATGAGTGTATGCTACATGTGTACATGTCAGAGGAGGCCAGAAGAGGTAATTGGATCCCCTAGAGCTGGAGTTCCAGGTGGTTGTGAGTTGCCCAACATGGGTGATGACCATTACATTCAGTCATCTGGAAAGATATCAAACCCTGTTAACTGCTAGTAAGTTCTCCAGCCCTATGGGATCTGTAATCTTAATTGAATATTCCACATAGGTACATTTGAGCTGTTTCGAAACTAGATACCAGAAACATTTTCTCAAACTTCACATTTATGTTAAGGAACAGGAATGCCCTGGTCCATTTTAACTACTGCATTGAGCCTATGAATGAGATTCCCTAAACAACAGCAATGAGGAAAATTAGTTCTTAGACTTTAACCATGGGCCATGGCTAAAGAAGTAATAAGAAACTGAGTAAATCAGAATTGCACATGGAAAGATTCTATATTTAGATACTTCATAATGGACTACTTTGAACAAGAGATGATAAATTAGAGATAATACATAGATGTGCAAAGATTAGAGATATCTGTTAAAAGTTTGTCATGTGGGGGTTGGAGAAACAGATCAGCAGTTAAGAGGTACTGGCTGATTTTAAAATGGACCAAGGTTAAATTTCTACCACCCACATAGTGGCTAACAACCATCTGTAACTCCAGTTCCAAGGGACACAATACCCCTCCATTGACATTCTATAATATGGATGCATTTACCTACATTCAGGCAATGTAGGCAATTTCAAATTATTTTTGAAAACCTGTCATGTATTAAATTATCTTGCTATTCTCAAGTAGAAAATGAGATGGTTAGTATCTTAAAATTCAGATATTCCAGGACTATACATAGATAGTATGAAGTGGAAATCAATATAGCTTCACAATCTACAAAGAACTTATATACAAATAATTTAGTTACAATATACCTGATTAGATATAAACCAGACATATATATGGTTGACTCAAACTATAGCAGGCTAACTTTGATATTAGCTGTAAGCAAAGACCAAATGCTTCTATTTGCCCATTTCTGTTTGTCCACATAAATTTCCACTTTCTCTATCCCATATTATGAGTGATTGAGACCACTCATTGTGCTTTGATTCATTGCACACCAGTGACTTGAATTTAGAACAAAATCCTGTCTCTTAAGGCACTCACTGATGTCTTCCTTCTGCCTAGAATATTCTGTCTGTTTTCCTTCAGATCCTCCAGCAGTCTACTTTGAATTTTATTTCTGATGACAGCAGTAAACTCATTTTAATTCCAAATTTATATATAGCATGCCCACGGCTTTCTCTTCTTTAATTCCTCCACACAAAATTCCCTTCTAGTCTACCTTTCAATGTTAATTTAACTCTAGCAATTGTCATCTTGAAGGATTTTCCCATAGGTTCCATTGGTTATGTAATCAGTGGAATAAGAATGAACTACAATTGTGAATAAAGAAAAAAAATATCATTTCCCTTTCATTATATTGATAGAAACTTTTGATAAAGAGAGATTATGAGAAGATGTTTTGGAATATTAAAAGACAATTTATTTATCATAGTCTAATTTGGAAGCCATTATGAATATTCTACACTACAAAGGGCGTAAACCTGATAAATTTAATGGTTTAAAAAAGTATTCAGTTTTCGGGCTTGAGTGTGAGATCAGGAACTTCCCAGGATCATCTAAAGCACAAGCTAAAAGGGAAACCCACATGCCAGGGACACACACAAGGGACAACATGGGAAAGGTGTAGGATAATTCCACACCAAGCTCTACCAACCTGGTGGGAAATTCCTACAGTGGGATGCCCCTGGGCATGGTCCAGGACATAGATCTTAGAGACACAATTGCAGAAATATACAAAGAAATCAATTAATATAAAGAACAAGTCAGAGAACTAAGGAGAGAGAATGAAAAACTCTAGAGAGACCTACAGGAAGTGGAAACAATGAAAAAGGAAATCAACCAGTGAAGCAAGGAGCTACAGGAAGAGATTGAGAAGCTCCAAAAGGAAGTGGAAATACTAAAGAAATCACAGGATAGAATGAAAAAGGAAATAGAACACTCATCCAATCAAGAGGAAAGGAATGGAAAAAGCCTCAGAAGCAGAATGGAGGAAACAGAACAAAGAATATCAGACCTGGAAGACAACACAGAACAACTAAAAAGCTCAAGTAAAGATTATGAAAAATTTAAAAACACACAAGGGTAGAAGAACCAGGAAATATGTGACACTATGGAAAGATCAAACCTCCACATCATAGGAATATAGGAAGAAGAATCCTAAGAGAATGGTATTGATCAGATTTTCAACAGAATAACGATGAAAATTTCCCCAAAACTAAAAAAAAAAAAAAAAAAAAAAAACCATACAAATATAAGAAAGCAATAGATTCCAAACAGAAAGATCAGAAAAGAAATCTCTCACACCCGTATCATAGTTAAAATGCTAGATGCTCAAACAAAGACAAAAATTCTGAAAGTCACAAGAGAAAAACAAGAAGTTACATTTATGGGGAAACCCATCAGAATTACAACTGACTTCTCAGTGCAAACCATGAAAGCAAGAACATGGAGCAAAGTATTCCCAGTGTTAAAGGACTATAGATGCCAACCCAGGTTACTATACCCAGCAAAAATGTTGATTATAGTTGAAGGAGAGAGAAAAATCTTCCATGACATAAACAAGATGATAGAATACATGTCTGGAAAACCAACCCTTCAGAGAATACTTAAAGCAATTCAAAGGACAGAAGAGAGGAGCAACTATCCCCAGGCACCTAGAAAGAAAAAATAATAAAACATAACTCCAGAAGTAGAAACTGAAACTGAAAATGCAAATGGATAATAAGGTGAAAGGAAGTGGCATGCATCTTTCAATTATAACCTTAAATATTAATGGACTAAACTCCCCAATCCAGATTGGATTAGGAAACAAAACCCATCTATACGCTATCTGCAAGAAACCCATCTCACTCTCAAGGATAGGCACCAACTTAAGGTGAAGGGATGGAAAAAAATATTCCAAGCAAATGGTACCGAAAAGAAAGCAGGTGTTGCTATTTTACTATCAGACAAAATAGACTTCAAAGTAAAAGAAATCAGAAGAGACAAAGAGGGCCATTACATCTTTATCAAAGGAACCATTAACCATGAAGATTTCACAATCATGAATATATATGCACCAAAATCTGGTGCACCAAATTGTCTTTGTAAAGACAATTCTTCAGGACCTCAAGGCACAGACTAGCTCCAGCACACTCATAGTAGGGGACTTCAATACCCCACTGAGCCCTTTGGACAGATCAATCAGACAAAGAATAAACAGAGAGACATCTGAACTGAATGATATGATACAACAAATGGACCTCAGGGACATCTACCAAATATTCCACACAAATAACACAGAATACACTTTCTACTCAGCACCACACGGAACATTCTCCAAAATCAACCACATACTGGGACACAGAAAATAACCTCAACAAATACAAAAAGATTGAAATAATTTGATCCATTCTATCAGACCACAGTGCAATAAAGCTCAATAACACCAGGATAAGACCTACTATCTACAAGAACACATGGAGACTAAACAATACTGTCCTGACTAATGAATGGGCCAAGAAAGAAATAAAGAAATAAATAAAAGCATTCCTGGAGTTGAATGACAATGATAATACAACACAACAAAACTTATGGGATACTTTAAAAGCAGTCCTAAGAGGTAAGTTCATAGTCCTGGGTGTCTACATTAGAAAAACAGAAAGAGCACAAGTGAGCAATCTAATATTGTAGCTAAAAACACTTGAGAGACAACAACAAATGAACCCTAAACACTACAGACAGAAAGAAATAACAAAAATCAGAGCAAAACTCAATGAAATAGAAACAAAGAAAACAATACAAAAAATCAATTAATCCAAAAGTTGGTTCTTTGATAGAATAAATAAGATAGACAGACCTCTAGCTCAGTTAAGCAAAAGAAAGAAAGAGCAACTCCAAATCAATAGAATTTGTGATAAAAAGGGAAGCATCACAACAGGCAATGAAAAAATCCAGACAATCATATGGTAATACTTCAAAAACCTATACTCTACTAAGTTTGAGAACCTAGAAGAAATGGATGAATATCTGAAATCCTGGGAATCACCAAAGCTTAACCAAGAGGAGATCGACAGCTTAAACAGACCCATAATATATGAAGATATTGAAGATGTAATAAGAAACCTCCCAACTAAAAAAGGCCCAGGCCCAGATGGTTTCACAGCAGAATTCTATAAAACATTTCAAAAAGACTTACAACCATTATTACTCAAATTGGTCAGAAGGATTCAAGCAGGGGGAAATCTCCCAAATTCCTTCTATGAAGCCACTATTACTCTCACACCAAAACCAGGCAAAGGTACAGCCAAAAAGGAGAACTGTAGACTCATCTCATTAATGAACACAGATGCAAAAATTCTCAACAAAATACTTGCAAACCACATAGAAACACACATCAAAAAGATCATCCATCATGACCAAGTTAGATTCATACCAGAGATGCAGGGATGGTTCAACATATGAAAATCAATAAATATCATAAAACACATAAATGGACTGAAAGACAAAAACCACACAATCATCTCAATTGATGCAGAAAAAGCCTTTGACAAAATCCAGCATCCCTTCATGCTTAAAGTCCTAGAGGGAATTGGATTGGAGGGATCATTCCTCAATTTAATCAAAGCCATATACAGGAAACTCACAGCCAACATCATCCTAAATGGAGAAGTGATAGAAGCATTCCCCTTAAAGGTAGGAACTCTGCAAGGCTGCCTCCTGTCACCACTCCTCTTCAATATAGTGCTGGAAACACTTGCTAGGGCAATAAGGCAAGAAAAGGATTTTAAAGGGGTTCTAATTGGAAAAGAGGAAGTTAAGCTATCCCTTTTTGCTGATGATATGATTGTTTACCTAAGAGATGCTAAAAACTCCACTCTAGAAAGCTCCTAGAAATGATTAGGAGTTTCAGTAAAGTGGCAGGATAGAAAGTTAACCTAAAAAATCAGTAGCCTTTCTTTACCCCAACAACAAACAACTGAAGAAGGAATACAAGGAGAACTTCCCACTCACAATAGCCTCAAAAACAATAAAATACCTAGGAACAAACCTAACCAAAGACACCAAAGATCTCTAAAAAAAAAAAGAAAAAAAAAAAAAAACACCATAAACCCCAGAAGAAGGAAATTGAAGAAGACATCAGAAGATGGAAAGACCTTCCATGCTCATGGATTGGGAAAATTAACATAGTAAAAATGTCCATTCTACACAAACTGATATACAGATTCAACGTGATTCCAATTAAAACCCCCAAGAGTTTCTTCACAGGCTTGGAAAAAATAGTCCTTAATTTCATATGGAAAAACAAAAGACCTTGAATAGCCAAAGCAACCCTGAGCAAAAAGAGCAATACAGGGGGGATCTCTACACCAGACTTCAAACTATACAACAGGGCTATAGTCATAAAAGCAGCTTGGTACTGGCACAAAAACAGACCTGTTGACCAATGGAACAAAACTGAAGATCTAAACTTGAGGACAAACAGTTTCAGCCACCTCATATTGGACAAGGGGCCAAGAAGATACAATGGAGGAAAGAAAGCATCTTCAGAAAGTTGTGTTGGCAAAACTGGATCACCACTTGTAGAAGATTAAAGTTAAACCCTTACCTCTTGCCCTGTACAAGTCAACTCCAGATGGATCAAAGACCTCAACATGAAACCCAAATCTCTAAAGGTGATAGAAGAAAAAGTTGGCAGAAGCCTACAAGACATAGGCGTAGGAAAAGACTTCCTAAATCAGACAGCAGCTGTGTAAGAAATAAGATCAACAATTGAAAAATGGGACCTCACTAAACTCAAAAGCTTCTGTACATCAAAAGAAACAATCAAGGAAGTGAGAAGAAAACCCAGAATAGGAGGAAAACTTCATCACAGGTCTGACAAAGCCTTGATTTCCAGAGTATATAAACTACTCAAAAAACATAGAAGAAAAATGAATCATTCAAAAGATGGAATCATTCAAAAGAGTTGAACAGAGACTTCACAAGTGAGGAATTAGAGATGGCTGAGAAACATCTTTAAAATGTTCAACATAGCTAATAATTAAGTTAATGCAAATAAAAACCACTTTAAGATATCATTTCACTCCAATAAGACTGGCTAGGATCAAGGAAACAAATGATGCCAAGTGCTGGAAAAGTTGTGGAGAAAAGGGAACACTCATCTATTGCTGGTAGTTATGTAAACTTGTACAGCTACTATGGAAAGCAGCATGGAGAACCCTTGGAAGACTCAAAATGAGCTTACCACCTGACCCAGTCCTGGGTATATACCCATAAGACTCATTTTACCACAGAGATACATGCACAGCCATGTTTATTGCAGCTCCGTTCACAATAGCAAAAAGCTGGAACCAACCCAAGTGCCCCTTAACTGACGAGTGGATAGAGAAAATCTATACAATGGAGTTCTATGCAGCATTAAGGAAAGCTGACATCATGAACTTTGCAGGTAAATGGATGGAACTAGAAGATATTATGTTAAGTGAAGTAACACAGTCCCAGAAAAACAAAACTAGGAATGTTATCCCTCATCTGTGGATGCTAGCACCAATTACCTAGTTGTAGGTATTTCTTGTGCATGGCCTCTTGAGCATTTGTCCAAGTAGTTGGTACTGATGCATATTGGAAAGAACAACAACAACAGAAAAGACTGTCAAAGAATTGACTGAAACTATGAACTTCTGCTGGAAACAGTCAACTTCTACATCAATAAATTTGAGAAAGACTGAGAAAAAGATGAAAAACATGTTTGGCAGAATGCATGAGCTCTGGTGGGGTGGAGGGGTAGGGGGACATGGGTCTAAGTTTGATTAGTAACATAATCTTGTACAAAAATAAATATATAAATAAATAAAAAGTATTCCATTTTCACATATTTGCTTAACCATTTCTCCTTTGATAGTATAATTTACATAAGAACTTCAGATTTTTAAACTGGAACATGGGAACACGGAAGTTGTGCATGCTCATGTGCACATCATGGAATGTTGTGCTACCGATAAACACATCCACAGCACAGAGTGCTTACAGAAAGGTCTGTAGAGTATTTTCTCTAGATATATGATATAAATCAATGGGTGTGCCATTATGACATTATGGTGATATGTAACAACCCTTAAGAAACATTATCTAAGTACTTTCTGAAAAACATTTTTTGGAAAATATAAATTAATCAAATTTATATTCCCATTGCCCATTTTGAATGGCATATCTGCAATGTTTGTTTCATGACCACTTATAAGCACTGAGAATACAACCAGAAAAGCAAAAAAAAAAGACTTTCTTGAAAGACCCACCCAACGCGGCACCATTCTCTAGGCAAGGGATTGACAACTGTTTAAGAGTGGAGAGAAAGAGCTGAGCTCTGCCAAGTATACACCATTCCACTCCTTTCTTAACTTGACTGGGGCTGCAGCTTGCTGTTTCATGTCTCTGCTACCATGACTTCCCCACTGTGATGAGCTATAACCTGGAATTGTAAGCCAAATAATTCCTTTCTTCCTTCAGTTGCTTTTCACATGGTAAACCGTATCAACAGGAAATGAGATAAGATAATGAAACTATTTTAAGTATATCTTAATTGATTTTTAAGAATTTCTTGGAGCTGGACAGATGACTCACTGGTTAAGAACACTGGCTGCTCTTGCAGAAGACCTGAGTTCAATTCCCAGCACCCATACAGTGACTAACAAGAACAGGAACCCAGGCTGGAACCTGGATTCAACGCCTGAAGCACAGGCTATGGTGGAACACTGTTTGGGGTTTGCTCTTCCTGCCTGTTCTCAGCCTGCTTTTTTTTTTTTTTTTGGTCTTTTCAAGACAGGGTCTCCCTGCAGCCCCAGCTGTCCTGTCCTGGAACTCGCTCTGTAGATCAGGCTGGCCTTGAACTCACAAAGATCCACCTGCCTCTGCTTCCCAAGTGCGCCACCACACCCGGCTGCCTGCTTTCTTTTATACAACTCAGGGCCATCTACCAATGAACGGCACAATACACAGTGGGCTGGGTCTTCCCATATCACTCTAAAATCAATAATATTCCTCACAGACATTGAGAACATTCCTCAATTGAGTGTCCCACTTTGCAGCTATATCATGTTGGCAACTAAACCAGTCATGACAGATGGTGTTGCTGCTTCTCAGATTCCATAGATAGGCAATATTGCCATTAGTGGCAACAACTCACCTATTTTAGATTTGTGATCTTAATGCAATAACTTCATCTTTTGCTGAGAGATACTGGCAAATGTCTTCCAGATTTGAAAGTTCATGAGAACTAATGCTATAGCCTGAATCTAGCATCCTCCATGGCAAGGATGTATGCAGCAGATCACTAAAATAACCAGGAGCTATATAAACAGCTCAATACTATGGATAACCTGGCCAAACATATAAGAATATCTTACTAACACAGGTAATGAGGTTGGCAGTGCATGGAGCAGCTCACTAATATGAATAATGTTATTGGGATGAATGAATATGTCATTAAAGTTGAATTCCATTAGGCTTGCAGCTAGCTTAGTGAGCCATTGGTGTCACTGGTGAGAGGAAATTCCCTTGGTAAGTCACAGTTGTGCAAGCAATGACACTGGAATGCTAAGGTTCACAGGCTGAGCACAGGCCAGAAGATTAAATCACTACACAGCCTTCCTCTGTGGTCTGGGCTTCAGTTTCTGCAGCCAGGTTCCTATCCAGTTCTCTGTCTTACTTCCTTCAAATACAGACTGCCACTTGGAAGTGTAAGACGTAGTGAAATCCTATTCCCCAGGACGTTTTCATTTTGTTTCCTTCCTGTATTAGTCAGGGTTCTCTAAAGAAACAGAAGCAACAGGATGAATATATATATATATATATATATACACAATTTATTGATTTGCTCACGTGACAGAGTTCAAGGATTCCAACAGTAGCTGCACCACACTGGAAAGGCCGAGACGAGAATCCAGGGAACTGCTCAGTCTGCAAGGCTGGATGTCTCAGTAGTCCCAATCCAGGGCTGAAGGCCCAAATGGGTTCCAGGAGATCTGCCAGTCTCAGTACACGCTGGGATCCGAAAGGTTGATCACAGCAGCAAGACAAACTCACCAGATGAGAGAGGCAAGCCGCAGGAGAAAAAAAGGGACCAGCTCCTTCTGCTGTGGCCTTAAATACTGCCTGCTGGCAGAAGGTAATGCCCACATTTGGGGTGGGCCATCCAGGTTGAGGCGGTCCAATCAGAAGACCCTTTTTCTCTTATTTGTCCCTTAGTCCAGTCAAGTTGACACCCAGGATTAACCATCACACTTCCCAAGTTGGTTTTTCAGGTCAGTTTTACCTCTATCTTTAAAAAAATGCTACCTGAATACTTCTGAGATAGAACAGACAACAGAAAATATACTGTTTAAATTCTGAAGGGCATGAAAAAGGAACTTTTCATGTATCTCTTGGGAGATCTTCAGTAAATTATAAGAAAAGAGAAAAAAGAATTCTGACATGAATATTCATACTGCTTGGAATCAAGAGAGATTTGCTACTGTGCTGTGCTTCTGCATGGTTGTGGTTTCTGAGACAGTGTGAGAAACTTGTCATCTCAGTTCAAAGTCCATGGTAATAAGTGGTCAAATGTCTCAGGAAATAAAGCAGAGGGCAAGAGTTAATTTATTTGTGCTGTGGACCATGTACATGTAGTTCAAAATCCTCTGCATTGAATTTATATTTTATTGCCTCTATCTCTATATCCTAACTATTCACTCATAAATCCAACTCAGGGGGATAGCATTATAAATATGAGTATCAAAATCTGATACAAATGCAAATGTTACTATAAAGTACTGAAAGAATAACATGCTTCACAATCCTACTTGGAATGAATGAATCAATATTTCTACAAGTCTTGTTACAGGGTAGCATTCTTTTTAACTAAGAATGAATTACTATTAAAAAATATAAATAGCATTTTAGACAGAAGCAGCCACATGGAATGTAAGGATCCTCCTGGGATAGAAGGAGACATGTACTCAGCTTACACATGGTTACCAATTACTTATTTCATCACATTCTTTACTCTCTCAGTGTTGTGGAGATTTACACACCTTTATTCAGAATCAATCTACCTCTATGTCTATCTACCTATCTGTCAACCTACCTACCAAAAATAATCTATCTTTATCAGTTATCTATATATCTGTCTTTATCTCTATCAATCTGTCATTTATATCTATCATTTATATATATATATAATAATATATATATATATATATAATCTATCAGCTATGTATACATAGATGAGTAAGATATGCATACCAAGGCTACAATTGGTGAAATGTTAAAGAATAAGAGACAGAGTAGGACTCTTGTATTGAACGCCACCCACCCAGGGATCATTGTGGAAGAGGTGTTGGAAAGATTGTAAAAGCTAGGCTGAGGCATGAACTCAGTGGGGCAGAGGATTTCAGGCCACTGGAAGCTTGCACATATATACCTATAGCAAAGGACCCAAACCAATTCAATTAAACAAGGATCCAGAGGAAAGGAGAGAAATGTGTGGTGGGCCAGACCTAGACTGAGAAATGTTGGAGACTGATTGCTCCTGGGTGAATGTGCATTTACTTATGTATTTTAGATAGGCTGACAAGATTCTATTGGATGAATTTGCATTTAAGGATATCTTGGTACAAATGCTATACTGGACAAGACTTACCATGTATGGCAGAATCAATGAGGTCTGGTGGGGGGTTCGAGGGACGTGGATGGGGATGGGGGTCTAAACTTGATCAAGAACTGTTCTGGTGTATGCCTTTAATTCCAGCACTCAGGAGACAGAAATGAGTGTATCTCTATGAGTTCAAGGCCAGCCTAGTCTACATAGTGAACCCCAGGCCAGCTGGGACTAAAGGGAGACCCTGTCTGAAAAAGACAAAAAAAATGTTCCATGAAACTACAAAAGTTCAATATTTTTTATAATCATGAATATAAAATTTTAAATCATTTTAATTTTATATCAGTAATGGAATTCTGATGTATTAAAATCCATTTTATACCACCAACTAGTAAATTTAGACAAACATCTTACAAATAGTCCAAACCAATGAACTTCTGTGAACTCTAATTTTATAAGTATACCACTATTTTTTTTAATTTATGAGATTATGATAATACTACAATTTATAAACTAATATATATCTAGATGTCACTAGTATTGTTCCCAGCTAAAGCCATTAATCTTACAGGCTATACTGTTATTTCATTTAAGAGTAAGCCTTTATCCAACTGTAGGCAGAGAGAGATGACCATCATGAATAAGTGTTTCATTCTGATACATCAGGGTCAACTCTGTGTCTAAAGTAGCATATTCCTACAAATATATCTAGAAATCAAAGTTTTAAAATGAATAGAGTAGACAAAAAGCTACCTTTTATGCATTAACATCCATAGCTTGCTTCTAGAACCTGAAACAATTTAAAGTCATTTTATCTGTATTTTCACTGTTCTTCATTTATTTTAAAGAGAAATTAATAGCATTCAGGTTGCATTTAAGTCCTATATTTTTTTCATATTGTCTCATATTTTAAATGACCAAATGTTAAAAGAAGTAAAACTGACTCAAATATTCCCTTTAACTTACATGTATTTATACTCTACTTCCTTCTTTCTTGTTAAGTCTCTTTTTCTCTTGAAATAAGGATTTGATTTGTTCTTCCTTGTAACCATATTTCCTTAGGGAGAAAATAGATGAATATCAGAATTTATTTCTGTTTTAATACTTTTCCTGCTGTAGTAATCCCACAAAAGTTATTACTGCTTTAAACCCATCCTTTCTAGAAATATCCCTGAATAGACTCAGCATTGGGTATTAAATATCGTGATAAAGATGAACAAAAAGTCATCATTTTCAACACAGCGCTGATAATCTGCTTTTTGCAACTCTAAGGGTGTTTTTAGATCTTTGAACATAGTATTTGTTCTACCCCAGCATGCTATTCTTCCTTTGTGATGAGAAATAGAGCAAAAGGGGCTTTATAATAATTATGGCTTCAGCTGTTATTCCTTAGAAAATTTCAAATGATAATATCAAAATTTCCAATATTGATCCCTTACTGGAGTTTTTAACAACAGCATCTCTGATTCTAGAGAAATTACCAAGGTATGCTAGCTTCATAATGTGGACATAGCAAGTTTCCACAAATTAGCCAATTTAGGATCATGTGAGCTATGAGAATTGTAGGTCCACTGAGTTGCGAGTAAACAGTTATGTGTTCCCTCCACCAGAGGAAGCTGGTCAGTGTCTCTGCCCTCTGCCTCATGTTCTTATCTTCCTTCAAACCTTAATTTACTTTATCAGATAACTGACTGCAGTGATTAGAAAACCAATCAATACATCTAGCAAAAGATGTTTCATATATATTAAAGGAAAGATTGTCAGATTATTTTCCCACTATCCAGTGGGCCTAATTATATGAATCCTTTAAATCAGAACAATATCTGAGCATGGTTTTTACTGATGAGATGGTATCAAAAGGAAGAAGAGATATAGAGGTGCAGGACAGGGACTCAGTACATCGCCAGTGGATTTATAAAGAAATGAAAGGGTTCAAAAACCAAAGAACACGTTGGGCATTGAACATTTAGGAAGGAACTCTAGCTGACAGCCAGGCATGCAGTAGGGCTTTCCACTTTTTTTAATACAAAGAATTGAATTCTGCCAATAATGGAAATGAAAGAAGTGCCTTTTATTCTAAAGTTTGCAAGAGCCACAGCCCAGTCAGAACCTAGTATAACCCTAGTTGAATTTCTGATATACAGAACTTAAGATAAAACATTTGTGTCAACTATTTCCTTAAATTTGCTAGTGGGGAATTTTATGACTGTACCAATCAAATTAATATGGACTTAATTGTGGCATGGTTCGGGACAGTTTACACATACTAGTATGTTCTGTTGTACATTTAAAACAAACACATGTTCTTTTCTCATAATGTTGAAATTTAATGCTTTCTCTGAGTCAAGGGATATATATGCTATACTAGAAGCTGAATTTCTGTTCTGCCAAAGATACCACATGTGGAATGGTAGTTGTCATCAGGAGATGTTACAGTTATTGTATGGTAGTTTAGTACCAACTACTTTCATAGAGGCCGCTTTGCTGAATTAAATGGAGCACCAAGCAGATGAGAAGACATGATTTTGTACTAAGTCCTTGACCAGGAGTGGCAGGAGGAGGCTGAGCTTTATCTACACAATAAAAATGTGATCATGCAGATGACTAGAGGGCATTTGGTCATCTCTTTCTCTGTTGTAACAACATGGACCAATGTTGTAGTGTTGTAAAAAGAAAAAGAAGGGCTGGAGAGATGGCCTAGTGGTTAAGAGCACCGACCACTCTTACAGAGGACCCGGGTTCGATCCCCAGCACCCACATGGTGGTCGAGAACCATCTGAAACTCCAATTCCAGGAGAACTCCAGTTCCAGGGGAATCCAACACCCTCTTCTGACCTCCGCAGCATTGCACGTCACGGGTGCACAAACTTGCATGCAGACAGTACATTCATACACATACAAAAATAAATAAAATTTAAAAAAAAGAAAAAGAAGTTGGTCTTATTAAAATCCCTTCCTGCTTAAGCCCGTTTGTAATTTCCTTTCCACAGTACCCCATATGCATTGCTGCTGAGTAATACATGCCATAATTCTTACAAATAAAATGTAATTTTAAATGTATATTTAGTTGATTTTCACCCTTGTGTCCCCAAAGTCAAATATCCATCAAAAAGGACAAAAATAGTCAATCTTGGGTGATATCTCCATACTTCAGCCTATAACACAAAAAAAGCAAGAATCATTTGGAAGATCTTTTATTATATATAGTCCAAAGTTACCACATAAAGTAAATTCAAAGAAATCAGGCATGTATATATAGCAGGGAGGAAAAAGTGAAACCCCAAATAGTGAATAGTGTCTATTATTGTCTATCTATCTATTTATCATATATCTATCTATCTACTGATATATTGATATATAATATGCATTATACTGGTATATAAATGTATCCATTGTCTATATTTTACTCCAAATTCCCTAACTAAAAACTGGTAAATAAAAGAGCAACATAAAACAGAGATGAGATAGGAGGCTCAGCATCATAGTGAATACATAGTGACATTATAAATAATCCTTTGTATAGTCTTATTTAAAATCATTTATAGCCTAGCATGATAGTGCATGTCTATAACCACAGCATTCAACAAACTGAATCAAAAGTCAAAGCCAGCCTGACTTTAGCACTATACAAATGAAAATTAAAAAAATAAAAATAGATATATACTTAAGACTGGTACTGCTGGATCATGTGGGAGATCTGTTTTTAGCTTTCTGAAGAACCTCCACACTGACTTCCATAAGGCTGTACCAGTTTTCCCTCCCACTAGCTGTGAATAAGTGTTCCCTTTCCCCATGTCCTTGCCAGCAACTGTCATCCTCTGGGATTTGGATCTTAGCCCATTTGACTGGGCTGAGAAGAAATTTGAAAGTAATTTTAATTTGCATCTCCTTGACTGCCAAAGATTTCAAATATTTTTAAAACTATTTCTCAGCCATTTGTATTTCATCATTTGTTTATTTCCTTGCCACCATTTCTGACTGTTTATTTTTTGATGATTAATCTTTTGAGCTCTTTCTGTATTGTATCAGCTCTTTCAGCAGATGTACAGCTGGTAAAGATTTTTCCCATTCAGTGTGTTACCTCCTCACTCAAATGATGGTGTCCTTTGCTGTACAGATGCTCTTTAATGTCGCAAGGCCCCATTTGTCAGTTGTTGTTGTTAATGTTCATCGGCGTCCTGGTCAGCAAATCCTTCTCTGCACCTAAAAGTTCCATTGTTTACCTACTTTCTCCTCTACTAGGTTCAAAGTACCAGGTTTTGTATTAAGGTCCTTTTTTTTTTTTTTTTGTCGTGCAAAATAGCTTTATTTTTATCCAGGAACACTAGGAAAATGGAAATTGTTCTTCAGACAAGTGAGTCAATGAAGACTAAGTCTTAGAACTTCAAGTGAGAACTTGTGACTTGCTACCACAGGTGTCTTTTTGGAAAGCACTGGGGCAGCCTATTTAAAAACTCTTGCTGGGCCTGTTTGACCTCCAGGGCCTCTAGGGCCTCTAGGGCCTCTAGGACCTTCCCGGCCAGCTGGGCCAGCTGGGCCCACTGTTTCTCCTGGGCCTGCTCTTGATAAGGAATTTCCCGGGCCAAATAATCTTCATTCCTTTTCTGTTTAATCAGGTGAGCTTTAGCAAATTTTAATAGATNGATGAATGCTATTGTGTGACTGAAATTATTGTATTTGATATTCATGTACATTAAATGATGGCTGGGAGTAAAATATAGATAAACAATTTCAAATTTAAGGTACAAATTTGCAAGGGTTATTATAGTAAAATTAGAGAAGTTTCAACTAAAGGAAAAAATGCATTATACTAGTCAATGAAAAACAATGTTAAAATGATTTAAATCCAAAATGAAATCAAATATGAAACTTCATCAACTGAATAGCATAACATTAAAATTCAAAATGCCAACTTTTCAGCCAGTCTTGACAGATGTATTAGATGAGCATTAATAATATTTAGAAAAAGTAAGTTAAATAATCATCATTGATAATCACTGATTTATACTTAGAATAATTTATTACTTGCTATTGAAAATTATAGACTATGTTTTATAGCAAAATGAAAACCCTCAATGAATTCTATCAGATAGATTTTATGCAAAGTACATTCTCAAACCTGTATAAAACAAAATAAAACTAATACCATTTATAGAACACTAATACTAAACCTCATAGAAATTAAATACACACATATAATAATACTTGAGAGAGAAGTAAAGTTATGTTGTAAAATAGGTAGGAACAACTGTAAAACTTCATACCCAGTTGATATATAAGACAAGTATAGTTTTAGTGGTCAAAATATAATGCATTACACAAAATATTCATGCTACTAAAGCAGTAAATATATGATTTAAAAGTTTAGTGTAATGAATGGTATAAAGTTGAGTAAAAGCACAAAATACAGTAGAAAGAATAACTAAAGGCATATTTTATGACTACAGTCTAGAAGTACAACATTTGCTATAGGAATAAAGTAAAGCCCCAAATAAGGGACTATCTCTTAGAAGTGAAAAACTCTAAGTATAAAAATAGTTAACCATTATGAATGCTAAGTATGGGAAAAGAAATCCAGATATTCAGAATCCAAATTGAAAATTGACACATAACCACAAACATGGAGTTGTACTGTTCTAAAAACTCTAAATAATTTTAAAAAACTAAATGAAAAAAATGATTTTAGAGAAAATAACACCAAGTCTGGTGCTAAAAGACTTAAATATTTTTTGTTTAATCAGGTGAACTTTTGCAAATTTTAATAGATGGCTATCTTCAGTCTCAGAGGCTGACAAAGACAGATTTACCAGGAGTTTAGTTAATTCTTTTTCCATTTCCAGACCAGACAACAGGCCTTGTATGCCTGCTCCCCAGTTGTCAAATACAGGCCTCTGAATATCTGGAACACAGATCCTACTCTTTCTTGCTGATATATATATA
>VZQC01006517.1:18764-34634 GCA_009823505.1 Rhizomys pruinosus
GTTATTCTTTGAATGGCCACTGGGAGATGTGTGTGTGTGTGAGTGTGTGTGTGTGTGTGTGTGTGTGTGTGTGTGTTTCTTCCTTTTTTAACATTTTTGAGACCCTTACTAAATGCCAGTATATCATCAAGGCAGACATAAGTATGTCCGGGGTACAGCACATAGGAAACTATTAGGAAGCCTGAGCGGCATCATGCACTGTGCAGGTCCATGGAACTCTGTGCTGTGCAATGCTGGCTGTGTGGCTGTGCTATCAGAGATAACTTGTATTCATGAGAAACAATTTAAAAATATACTAGACTATTGGGGCTGGAGAGATGGCCTAGCGGTTAAGAGTGCCGACTGCTCTTGCTGAGGACCCGGGTTCGATCCCCAGCACCCACAGAGTGGCTGACAACTGTCTGTAACTCCAATTCCAGGAGAACTCCAGTTCCAGGGGAATCCGACACCCTCTTCTGAACTCCGCGGCATTGCACGTCACGGGTGCACAGACCTGCATGCAGACATTACACTCATACACATACAGAAATAAATTAAAAAAAATTTTTAAGTGTGTAGTGGAAACGTGTATAAAGGACAGTGTTGCAGCAGAAACAGGAGGAGCACATCCAGGACAAGGTGAGGATGAGCAGAGCAGCGTATCAAAGACAGAAAATTCCACTTTGATACTTTGAATTTAAAGTGCAACTTGATTAGAGGTGGATGCCTTGGGGACATCACGGATAAGTCGGTGGTAAAAGGATGCAAATCTTGGACTTGAGTAAGATAATGTTTTCCCAAATTCCAAGATGGAAAGCTCAAATATTTTTAAAGCTGACAGAGAAACAAAGGTGAGCAACTAAGAAGGATAGAAATTAGAATCATCTTAACTGAAATCTAAAGCAAATTTTTTAAGCAGAATAAGAATCTCTACTATAAAACAGAATGTTGAAGATGTTGTAACAATGCTCCATTGTCCAAAATGTTGCCTTCAATGTTCTAAGCATTTTCAGGGTTAGTCTTTTTTTCTCTGATTAAGAGATTTCCACATTTTAACTTATAAGATTAATCTGTAGTAATTCTGTCACCTATTTTCAGGTTGAGGTCTATTTTGATTAGGAACTAAACCCTGGGTCTGAGGGCATGGTAGTTCAGTTTTAGAGTGCATGTCTAGAATGTGGGAGGCCCTGGGTTTGAAATACAGATGAGGGAAGAGAAGGGGAGGAGGGAAAGTCTTCTGAGTTGGGGTGTCAGGGAATGAGGGAGGGAGGGAGGGAGGGAGAGAGGGAGTAAAAAAGAGAGAAAGAGAGGGAGAGAGAGGAAAACAGAGAATGAGGGAGAGACAGAGGGAGGGGAGGGAGAACTTTGGGGGAAAATATCTTCCCAAAAGCTCCTTTCAGTTTGAATTTTCAGTAAAATTTCCCAAATAAATTTTTAATATTAACCTTTCTCTTGTTTTTTTTTTGTTGTAAATAAAACTTGCACAGAAAATGATGGTATTCTATCTAAGCATAAATACAAAATTTAGCTTCGTAAAATCTCAGAAAGGTTCTAAGCTGCAGGATGCATTTAGCTTTAAAAATAGACTTTATTATAAACATATTAAATATTCCTACAAGTTGTGTGATGCTTCAGAAGAGATTTTAAAAATGATATTCAACAAAATAATGTAAATAAAAACACAAGTTTGGGGCTGGAGAAGTGGTTCACGGGTTAAGAGCACTGGCTGCTCTTGCAGAGGACCTGGGTTCAATTCCCAGCAGCCACATGATGGCTAACATCTGTTCATAGCTCCAGGCCAAAGGTAATCCAATGTTCTTTTCTGACCTCCATGGGCATTGAAGGACAACATGCAGGCAATACACTCATACACAAAACAATAGAAAATAATGCTGGGCAGGATTGTACAGGCCTTTAATCCCAGCAGAGGCAGGTGGATCTATGTGAGTTCAAGGCCAGCCTAGACTACACAGCAAATTCCAGGCCAGTTGGGGCTACAGGGAGACCCTGTCTAAGAAAGCCCAAATAAATAAGTAAGGAAAGAAAGAAAGAAAGAAAGAAAGAAAGAAAGAAAGAAAGAAAGAAAGAAAGAAAGAAAGAAAGAAAGGCTAAACAAAATACACAGATGTGTGAAATCATTAACAGGCTCACCTCTAATTTTTCCATTCCATATTTTAAGACTTAATGTGCCAACTGCTTCAATTTTAAAAATCAAACCTTAGAATGCAAAGTAACTGATTAAGACTTTCTAAATGATATGAAAATTAATGCTTCCAACTATTATGTGAACAGATGGGTGACATGATAATTAATTGAATCACAGATCTTTGTTTCACATTAAATAAACAAAAAGGCTTCCAAATAAATTGTTTTTAAGATACCTGCTTCTCCTCCTTCCCAGTTTCAAAAGTATTTTAAAATAAGCCAATGTTCCATCTGTAATATTGTATACTTCTATAATATTATTATACTAAAATATAACATTGAAATGGAACAAAACCAGCCAACTCTTTGAACAAGAGATTAGATTATATCCAGCATTCCCACTTACTCCTCGGGAAGACAATTTCTCTTACATTACTTGCTTTTTGAATCAAATGAGGGCAAATCCTTCTGTTTCAGAGTGTTTTTAAGAAGAGTTGATATTTGGTGTCTGGGGAGGCAAGTCTCAGGAGGAAATGAGAGATAAAGTGCACCTTAAAGTACTGTGAGTGATTGCACGATGGCCACCCTTCCTCCCCCTCTCCCCCAACGATTCTTCCCATGCTGAGATTCCCTTTCAATAGCTCCCCCTCTTTGCTTACTATTGTAACATACACATACAAATATTTCTTATCTAAATGCAACTTTATTTCTGTCTTCCACTTTGGTTTTAAAGTTTATTCAATGGAGAAAGTTTCCCCCAATGTAGGTTAAAAGCCTGGTGGTTCTATGGCCTTCCATCTACTTGGGGGGGATAGAACATCACATGGCCCTTTGGAGTTGCAAGCATCTTGACTGAGAAATTGTACTGCCAAGCCTCACAAAGTAAACAATTTTTCAGCCTGTACTTAAAGGATGGATCTATGCCAGTTTCCCAGCAGGAGCTTGTCAGCAGTCTGGATGTTTTTTGGGAGGATGTTGTTCTCTCTCTCTCTCTCTCTCTCTCTCTCTCTCTCTCTCTCTCTCTCTCTCTCTCTCTCTCTCTCTCTCTCTCTCTCTCTCTCTCTCTCTCTTCTCTGAGTTGTATCAGATTTTCAAAACCATTACAAGGATAGTAAAAAATACATTTTCTCATGTGCTTCCTTGGGGTTTCACAAATGCTAAAAGACATTTTCCCTATTTGTTTTATTATGTCATGTCTAGTTCTCAGTACAATTTTTCTTGATCCTTTGAGAGGAAGATAGTTAACTTTTTTTTTTGCTTGTATTAGAAAAAGTATTTATTCTCTGGAAACTTCTATATTTTAATGTGTACTTTTATTGAATTTTTGTGCCTTTCATACAAAGTATCTGATTTGTCTTTATACCCCTTCCCTCATCCACTACAAACTCAATCAGACAAAAATCCAAGCATGGAACAGGGGAAATGGGTAGCAGGACCCAACCTTAGCCAAAGAACCATTTGCAGCTGAATACTGTGGGAAGATCCAGGTTGAATTAGGGGCTAGTTCTCAGCTGGCACCCCTCAGAGAACCATGTGGGAGTCATGGGATTCCTCTGACCTCGCCCCAAGAGGGAGCAAGCAACATGGCCTAGGCACATGATGCTAGGTGGAACAGCAGTATACCATGGAACATAACTGGGATTCTGTGATTGGCTTTGGGAGCTGATGTCATTTTGCTTATAAAAGTGAGTTGCAGCAGGCAATAAAGTGAATTCTCCATTACCATCATTACACAGAATTCCTGACCATTATTTCTGCATGCATACAGGCCAAAGCAGGCCTAGATTTTGAGTGTTGTGGCCAGTGGGTTGGATGGCTGTCCATCAGACCACCAAACATAGTAATCTGGTGTGGGGCTGGACAGAGACCTATCAGGTCACCAGTTGTGAAGTGAATTGTGAGTGGGTATAGGCTGAAAATAAGCCATTAACCATCAGCCTGAAATTCCTGTCCAGAGACCAGCAGTCTTTGGGCAGGTGGGAAAGCATGGACAAATGGGAAACTCAGACTAAGGACCTGAGTTGGAAGTACCTCTCAGGTTGGATTATAAAAGTAACCAGCTGACCTCTGTGCTGAGGGGTCAGTTCCCTACAGTGTTGGCAAGTGGGCACTGTGCTCCCCTTCCCTTAACAGGACTGTGCTGTACTGCTCATAGCAAGAGATGCTCCCACATAGAGTACAGTGTATTTCCATCACAAGAGATACTTCCACATAGAGTACAGTGTATTTCCATCACAAGAGATGCTCCCACATAGAATACAGTGTATTTCCATCACAAGAGATGCTCCCACATAGAGTACAGTGTATTTCCATCACAGGAGATGCTCCCACATAGAGTACAGTGTATTTCCATCACAAGAGATGCTCCCACATAGAGTACAGTGTATTTCCATCACAAGAGATGCTCCCACATAGAGTACAGTGTATTTCCATCACAAGAGATGCTCCCACATAGAGTACAGTGTATTTCCATCACAAGAGATGCTCCCACATAGAGTACAGTGTATTTCCATCACAAGAGATGCTCCCACATAGAGTACAGTGTATTTCCATCACAAGAGATGCTCCCACATAGAGTACAGTGTATTTCCATCACAAGAGATGCTCCCACATAGAGTACAGTGTATTTCCATCACAAGAGATGCTCCCACATAGAGTACAGTGTATTTCCATCACAAGAGATGCTCCCACATAGAGTACAGTGTATTTCCATCACAAGAGATGCTCCCACATAGAGTACAGTGTATTTCCATCACAAGAGATGCTCCCACATAGAGTACAGTGTATTTCCATCACAAGAGATGCTCCCACATAGAGTACAGTGTATTTCCATCACAAGAGATGCTCCCACATAGAGTTCCATCACAAGAGATGCTCCCACATAGAGTACAGTGTATTTCCATCACAAGAGATGCTCCCACATAGAATACAGTGTATTTCCATCACAAGAGATGCTCCCACATAGAATGCAGTGTGTTTCCATCACAAGAGATGCTCCCACATAGAATGCAGTGTGTTTCCATCACAAGAGATGCTCCCACATAGAATGCAGTGTGTTTCCATCACAAGAGATGCTCCCACATAGAATGCAGTGTATTTCCATCACAAGAGATGCTCCCACATAGAATGCAGTGTGTTTCCATCACAAGAGATGCTCCCACATAGAATGCGGTGTATTTCCATCACAAGAGATGCTCCCACATAGAATAGTGTATTTCCATCACATTCATGCTCAGTTCCCTCCAGTTATCCCCGGGACCTTTCCATCACATCCCCCTTCCAGTTTCATGTCTGTTTAAAAACTTTTAAAAATTAATGAACATATTTTTAACCCATTGAGTCCTATCTTTTATGCCCATGTGCTCACAGGCATACGGTCATCCCCTGGGGCATTGCAACCAATCAGTGGCCACAATCCTGAAGAAAAATGGCTCTCCCACAACAACCCCACTGCCAGTAGCCCCCTAATTTGGGGTGGGGTCTTGAGGCCCACTACAACCTCAAACTAAAAATTTTTTTCTGGCTTGACACAGGTAATCAAAGCTGCTATGAATCCATGTGTGGCAGCCAAGCTCATCAGGAGGACAGTATTTCACACCACTCCTCTCCACTGTTCAGATTTTATGTCCTTTTCACCCCCTCTTCCTCCCTGTTTCCTGAGCTGTGGTGCATGTTGGCACGTCTCTCCCATCTGCGGCAGAACACTCAGCACAATCACCTGTTTCCAACACTTTGAACAGCAGTGAGAGTCTGCACTGACCGCTATCCACTACAATAAGAAGCTCATCTGAAGGGAGCAGCACAGATGCATGGATACATTCATATTTATAAGGCAGGTTGAAACATGACCATTTAGCAAAACAGAGTTGACAGGTTCTCCCCTTGAGCTTATGGCTTACCCAGCCATGGGTTTTGACCATATTTTTATTGCTGGGGTGAATTTCTGCCTAAGGAGCAGGCCTCAAACACAACCCAGAGAGCAATTGTTACCCTATAAACAGTTTGTCTGGCACTGAACTTTTCATTTTATAACTCATGTCTCCTGAGAGCAGTACTTCTCACTAATGTGTGCTACCTCTGTTCAGACTACTTTTTTAATTGTTTAAATTTAGTTTATAAGCTAGAGGGTTTTCATAAAGCTTCTTCATACGACCTTAGTTTATAAACTAGTGAGTCTTCATAAGGCTTCTTCGTACGACCTTAGTTTATAAGCTAGCGAGTCTTCATAAGGCTTCTTCATATGACCTTAGTTTATAAGCTAGTGGGCTTTCATAAGGCTTCTTCATACAACCTTAGTTTATAAGCTAGTGGGCTTTCATAAGGCTTCTTCATACCACCTTAGTTTATAAGCTAGTGGGCTTTCATAAGGCTTATTCATACAACCTTAGTTTATAAGCTAGTGGGCTTTCATAAGGCTTCTTCATACAACCTTAGTTTATAAGCTACTGGGCTTTCATAAGGCTTCTTCATACAACATTAGTTTATAAGCTAGTGGGATTTCATAAGGCTTCTTCATATAACCTTAGTTTATAAGCTAGCGAGTCTTCATAAGGCTTCTTCATACCACCTTAGTTTATAAGCTAGCGAGTCTTCACAAGGCTTTTTCATACAGCCTTAGCTTGGTTACCTCCAGGCACTCCTTTCCCCCAACTTCCTGTCTGCAGCTCTGCTTAAGCCTTCACCTCCTAGATCCCCCCATGTGCTTTCCTATCACATGTTCCACCACCCGCTCTTCTGATATTTCTATCACAAATTTCAAGATCACTGGGTCCCCACCAGCACACTTCATGCTGTTTAACCCTTTCCCTGTTCTCTCATTTCGCTACCCCCAATCCTCCAATACCTTGGTTAACCTTTCCTCCCCCAATATTCACCCTCTCTACTTGGATTTTACCTATACCTTACCACTTCCCCTCTAAAGGTATAACCCCACCAAGGGTTTTTCCCTAATAGCTAAAGATGGTGAATGCTTTTTTTAAGTCAGCTTCCCTTTGCTGAACAGAAGGTATTTTAGTTTCATGAAAAATCACTTGTCGATCATTGGTCTAATTTCCTGACCTACTAGAGTTCAATTTAGAAAGTCATACTTGTGTCTATTAGTTGAAGTACAGTCACTAGTGGTTTCAGGGTATTGGATCTCATATTGATGTACTTGATTCATTTCCCATTGAAATTTTGGACAGTTTAATTTTTCTGCATGTTGAAATCCAGGTTCCTAGCATCATTTGGTGAAGATATGACCTTTTCTCTAATGTGTATTTTTGACGTCTTTGTCAATAATCAGGCAGCTATAGTCACATGGAGTTGTACCTGGATCTTCTATTCTAGTCCACTGATCTACAGGCCTGCTTTGTGCGCCAGTACTGTCCTATTTCTAAAACTATGGATCTATAATATGACTCGAAACCAGCCATACTGATACCTCCCAAAATATGTTTTTTTTGTTGTTTAGGATTGAAATGTTCAGCTTGTTATTCAGTTTATTTCAAAACACAGACTAGCAATTTTACAGAATGTACTTCATTCTCAGCTTGTCTGGTGTATTTTCAGGAACAGAACAGGCATTTGGCAGGGGTTGCAGGATGGTGACATCACAAATTTGACACATCCTGTTCAGAAAGACATGGTGCTGAGGTGTTCAAGTTACAGCTGCTTAGATTTGGTCATCTGGTTAATGTGGTATTTGGTCGCTGTCTTTACCCTTTCTACTATATTGGTATTACTGTCCCTGTTGTAATTAAGGATGTTAAGGAAATATACCTTGAAACTGCAAATGTCAGGCACAACTTAAACTTCCACCTGGCTTAAAAATCCATTGGTGATTTAAAAGATTATTATATAATGAATTTTAATTTCACAATTCTCCTACATTTATTGTCAATTTGTTTTTCCACTTTCTTTTATCCTACCTTCCTTTCTGATTGCCTGCCAAACTTATTCCTGATTTTATTTGGTGGTTAAATTTCTTCAGTACCATTATTTCTTTTAACATTCCAATTCCATATTTGACAGGTAAGAATCCTCTGAATTTGTCTCCTAATCCTTCTGACATTTCTTTACCATTCTTTTTTCTTTTTTATGAATTTTTGTGTATTTCATACAAAACATCTTAATCATCTTTATACCCCTTCCCAGAGCCAAATCCCCCCTTGGCCCACTCCATTTGGTTACATGCATTCTGTCACATATGCTAAAGTCTATTAGGAGTCCTTAGTGTACCCATAATTCCCTCAGTACAAGTGATCTACTGAGGTCTCATCAGTGTATCTAGAGTCTTTTCCTTAAAGAAGATCAACTCTTCTTCACCCAGCATTAATCATCTACCAATAGTTGGTCTGCTAATATTGGGGCTTGCTGCCTATTTCCCAGCTCTATGCTGGGTTTTTGTATGAGATTATTTGGGTCTTTTGCATGGTGACACCATTGCTGTAGATTCATGTGAGTAAGGTCCCAGGAGCCTGTAAGATTCTATTTCTCTATGGTCATGCGTCTCTTCCCTTGGCTCTTAAAATCTTTCTGCCCCTCTTCCACAATGGTCTCTGAACCCTGGGTCAGTGTACTGTAAAATAGGAGTCCTGTCCAAGAAACCACACACTGCAGACTCTTGTTCTCCACTCTTTAGCCATCTGTGTCCTTTTGTGTTCATGGACCTCTGTTGTGTGAGGGAGCTTCATTGATGAAAGTTGAGAGATCCTTTCTTTTTTCAATGTTTATTGATAGATACAAGTACATAAAACCAGGCATCAACATGATTTGATAAATTAAGTACACCTAATTACAATACTATAATAAGGGAACAATTCAAATTCTCATTTGTTTCACACCCACAAAAACCACTTCAAGGGCATGAACGATCTCTCAAATCTGATCAGTTTTGTGCAAGTAAGCCATGTTTCTTTTTAAAAAGACTTGTGCAATTGCCTAGGCTCAAGGATATTGAAATCTAGCACATAAAGCCCCCATTACTAGAGGTAGAAATGCAGGCAATGTACTATTGCAGCAACAACCATCAATTACAGTTAAGGATTTTCTTTAACAACCAAATGGATAATCTAATATTGCAACAACTCAAGTATTACTGAGAAAAGTGCATTTCTACAATATTCAGTGTTTCTATTCAGTTTTCTAACTTTAAGCAGCCTATAATAACGGGCAGCAAAGAAGGTCCTTGCAATATACTGCCTCTGCTTGAGAACCTATGATGTAATTATTGCATGCTGCTAATATACTATCTAAACATTAAAGATATACCTAAAATATTTGATGGTAGACTATGATTAAGACATTACACTACAAAAAATACCTTAGGCAGAAGGAAGCCTTTACTGGGTGCTTCTGCTTTAAATATTCTGCCCCCAAATGAAGTCCAGTAAGCACACATCCTGTCTTGATCCCCCTGCATTGGCCTCCATGATACTGCCAAGGTAATCCAACAATAATCTCTCTACCCCTGTTCTATTATGTTCCGTGATCTTTATGTATAGAGGTTACACTGCAGATATGTCACCTAGGTTTAGGTAGTTCACAGATAATCTCTGTGTGTGATCACTTGTGGAACTCTCTAATAGTTGCCATCTGTTGCAAGGGAGGCTTCCTTGATAATAGGTGATTGGCATGATTGTCTGTAAATACAATGATCCATATTTTGCACATAATAAGAAATTACATTTGTCTAGGGATGTGACACCCTTGGGGTTTTATCTAAGATCTTATGTCTAATTTTTCAGTAAGCTTTTGAAATAATACATTTCCCTCTGTTTTTATCAGTCTTTAAACAAGGTGTTATGTTCTAGTAAATTAAGAGATCCCACATTAGTCCTGAAACGCCTATTATCCAGCAGGACAGTCCCCTACATAGACCTCAGTTTCCTTGAAGTATAAATTGTATTTGGACACCTAGGAATAAAAGAAATTGAGTTCAGTCTAGTCACATGCAGAGGTCAAGTCTGAAGTAAGAGGAAAAAGGGGCAGATAAAAGAATAAGTCTCTGTGTGTGTATGTGTGTGTATGTGGTGTGGTGTGTGTGTGTGTGTGTGTGTGTGTGTGTGTGTAACAGTGAGCAAGAGTGAGATTCAGTCCAAGAGACTCAGAAGTGCTTTCTCTAACAGAGTGTCCCTTTCTACTTAGCAGAGCATCCAGACAATTCACGTACTGAAACAGGAAACAAGCCCACGCATCTGTGTTTCTAGTTCTCTCTTAAGAACCATGAGTGTGCTGTAATGCCTCCCATTTCCATTCACCACCATTTGTTCATTCTGCCTTTTTCTTCTGTACATATATGTCCTTTTGCCTATGACCCATATGACATGTACTTACATGCTTACCTATGAGACTTCAAAGTTTAACATTGTTTTCCCCTTTAACCTGAAAACGTGTAACAGAATACACTCAGTCTACGCCTGTAATCCCAGCAATCAGTAGGCTAATATAGAAAGATATTGCTGACCTACTAAGACCCTGTCTGAAAAGAAAAAAAAAAAAAAAACAAAACGAATGAACTAACAAATAAAAGAATCCACTTAAACACTAGGCTTTTATTGTCCTAAAAATTATTCATTGTTCCCCTCAGGGACATGAAGGCCAATTGAACAAGGCCAATTATTTGTGTTTATATTTCAATATGCATTTTCACTATCTTCATTAATTTTCTTGTTATAAGTTATATGAAACACTAATATGACTCCAAAAGTCAGAACTATGAAGGAGACACCATGCGGATCATGTCTTCCCTCTGTTCCCCACTATTTCCTGCCTTCACTTGCCTTCTGTAAGTGACCAGTCCCATATTCTCATGTTTCTTCTTTTTCCAGACTGTATCTCTGTAGATGATTGATACTCTGATCCCTGGTTTAATCTTGTGTTTTACTTTGGTCAGATTAGTTAATGATTGAACAAAGCTCAGTCTTTTTTCACTCTCACATATGTGGACATTTTTTTTTCTCTATTCAAAATGATTTTACATGTTCTCTCTGATCATCTACCTCGTGGTTGACAGAAGTAGTATTCAGCTATAATTTACCTTTTCAAAATGAATTTCTTTTTTTCTTTTTTTATTTAACAAACGTTTTTTTTTTATTGATGATTCGTGCATTCCATACATTATCTTTCAATTCGTTCAGGCCATTTCTTCCCCTTCCCTTCCCCCCACCCCCACCCCAACCGAGATCATGCATTCTGCCATGATGTCCTGCATATCTCTCTCAGTTCTTTTCTTTTTCCATTTTTTAGCTATAAGTGCTACCTCAGCAGTACAAGCATCCTTCATGTAAAACCAATTGCAGGCTGTTGTGCCCAAACAAACCCACAGCCCCACCTTCCAGCGGGGGGTGAGGGTTGCATGTTCAATCAGGTTAATCAAATGAGGGTCCAGACTACATTTGCGTAAGTTTCACCCTTCACCCCTTTCGAAGCCCTTACATTCTCCCACGCCCCTCTTCCCACAGATTATTCCTGGGCTTAGAAAAAGGGGCACAGGTGGATGAGAAGCCGAACAGCCACTCTCTCTGGAGCTGCTGTCTTGGATTCTGGTCAATACTGGCTGTTTCCTTTCATGGGCTGACAGTCTGTCCAGGAATAACCTTTCGATCCTACCAATGAAGCACAAGCAATTAGATATATAGGTACTTAAGCAGCATTAATAGTTATGGTAGGTTACTTTGTTATAGACACATATGTTTAGATGAGATGTTGATCCACGAACTATATTTTTTCCTGTTAAATATGACGGGGTCTTACTGTGGCTTATGATATCTCCCAACCTGTAGAGGATGTAAGCTTGTATTTCTACCGGCCCAAAGACATTTTCACCTCTTGTGTACTTTTTCCCACATTATGAACACAGAGTTGAATAATTATGAAGACAATTGGATTTCTGTGACTCTGAGGCCAGCCTTGTCTACACAAGGAATTTCAGGAGAGCCAAGGCTACATAGTGAAACTCTTCAACTAAATAAATGAATAAATATTAAATAACTGGATTTAAAATTTAAAATCCCCCTAAAACAAATGAAAACAAACAAAGCATAATAAAATAACCAAAAAAATTTAACAGATGGGGCTACAGCGTTGGCTCAGAAGTTGCACTATCTGTTCTTCCAGAGAACCTGGTTCAGTTCCCAGCACCCAGATTGTGACTCACTACCATCTATAACTCCATTTTCATGGGATTCAACATCCTTTTCTGGCCTCCATGAGTACCAGGCACACATGTAAACATATATCCAAACAGGCAAAACACTCATGTACATAAAATAATACAACCAGTGTTTTAAAAAAATCACTCTCTGGTTATTATTTTGCACATAAAATCCATAGATTTATGCATGCTAATATGTCTCAAGGTGCTGGATTTCTTCACAGTCTAGATAACTATTGTCATGGATTATTGATTTCACTAAGTATGCCATCATCTTCAAGGGAGATGGTTGCATTTTAACCTGTCTATTTCTTCTATGTCTAATTTATCTGTCCTCCCAACATTAAATAATGTCATTAGTGAAGGAATGAGTAGTTTATACAATATTTAATAGCCAGAATACATCTTTGTTTTCCCTATTATATAATAAGCTTACTATAAAATTAATAATTTTACTTAGCATTTTTACCATATTAAGAAAATGTTCTCTGGAGAACATTCATTTGAGTGAAATAAGCCAGTCACAGAAAACAATTACTGCATAGTTTCTCATGTGTGGAAGCTAACGAATTTCTACTCTTTGTGAAATGGTGACTGCTGAGGTAGAGGGAAATAAGGGAGAAGTGAGGTAGGTAAGAACAAGCTGCTCTCCATCAGTGCATTCTTCACACATGAGCTGAAATTCTTCCAAACTTCATTAGTATGTTAACTAAGATAAAGATAAATGTTAAAAATAAAAGTCTTTGATCTGTGGGAAAAAAAGAAACAAGGCTAGTAGATGAGACTAAATGATCATATAAATATCTATATGCAGACATGCATCATACATGTAATTATACATGTGATATATATACATAAACATATACATATATATATATATACATATACATATACATATACATATACATATACATATACATATACAGCTGCATATGTGACTTGGAAAAATTGAGCTGAAAGTGGCCCAAAGCTCCCCCCTGAAGACCAGCTCCCATGGTGTCAGGGGATACTATGCAAGGTGCAAAGGGGAAAAAAAAAAATCAATCGTCCTATCCAGCTATAAAGCCTAAAAAGCAACAGTAACTGGCTTAGCAGACTACACTGTAGTGCTTTAATATTGGAGTAACCAACAGCTGTCTAAATTGACTTAATGCCTGCTTACTTATGTGTGGTACTATAAACATAGCCAAATACAGATGAGAGAGGTCATAGAGAAAAACCTAGTTTAACCACATCCCTAGACCTACATTATTTCTTACTGAATTCTAAATATGCATCCTCATATTTACAGACAAGTGTACCTCACATGACTCATTAAAGAAGCTTCTTTTTTGCAACAGATGGAGACTCTTCCAGAGTCACACTTCTGGTCAAAGGCAGAGAATAAGTGCCTGTGAGACACTTAGCCCTAAGTGACACATCTATGCAGCCTCTCCATTTAAGATAGATGCATCTCTCAATTCTCACCAAAGAAGCTTCCTTTTGCAGTAAACGGTGATTAACCAGAGACCCACATCCAGCAATGTGCAGAGAACAAGAGTTTTTCATTTGTAACACTTTTTGTTTTTCAAATTCTCAATTTTGATGCTTATTTTTTGATCTACAGGGCTGCTTTTATCAGCTATTTTCCTGACATTTTCCCATACGCTCCAACTTCATGCTACAGGTCTTAGACAGAATCCATCCAGTTTTCTGTTTGGATCCTCAGTAAGATCACTTAACATTTTTACCAATGAAGATTTGAAATGTGTACCCATCATTTAGCTACTTCGGATTCCAGCAGCTACACAGTTTGCAAAGGTTTAGAGAAGCCAGGGCTCTCTGCGTTTTCATGTTGCTGTTTCTGGGTTGTCATTAAACATGGAGATCCTGTTGTCCGGCGGCTTACTCGTCAAGCTTCTCTCCTCGGTCCCACTAAGAGAAGAAAAACCAAACTGCTAAAGCAGCACCAAAACCTCAAGACCTCCTTGGTCTTAGTCTAGAGAGCAGAGGCTGTGGTTATCAAGCACAAAATGGAACTCCCAAATTCTCCTTGTCTATAGCAGTGAGCAGCAAGTTAAGTTCCAGTGGACCCACCTACTGATCTCAAAAGCAGGGCCGGCTCCTGTAAACATTTCCTTTTTGAGCCAGTCTTCTGTCCTGTATTCCCTGTGGACTATTAGTCAATGTCCAACCCTCCTGGTTCTCCACACCTGGCTCTAGGTCCTTCCCATACCCTGGAACTATGGCAGGTCAAACTGTGGCTCCTGGTCAGGTGGTTTGTCTTTGTTCTCAGCCACTAGGGCTGCTGCTAATAGCTGAGCAACATAGACAGGGCTGGTTATAAAAATGAAGGTTCACGGGCTGGAAAGATAGCCTAGTGGTTAAGAGCACCGACCACTCTTGCAGAGGACCCAGGTTTGATCCCCAGCACTCACATGGTGGCTAAGAACTGACTGTAACTCCAATTCCAGGAGAACTCCAGTTCCAGGGGAATCCGAGACCCTCTTCTGACCTCTGTGGCATTGCACGACACGGATGCACAAACCTACATGCAGACAGTACATTCAGACATATACAAAAATTTAAAAAAAATTAAAAAATGAAGGTTCATTTAGGTTCATGGTCCTGGAGGTGAAGGGGGGGGGGGCATGTCCACCAATTTCATTCTTCAGAATTTGCCCTATCAAGGAGTCACATGGAAAAAGACAGGGAATGTATAAATCTGTCTAATTCTCCTTCTCCTATAAACACCATAGGATTCAATTTCAGCAGCTGTGATCTAAGCAACTTTTCTACCTTAAGTCGCTTCTTAGATAGCTCATCTCTAAGCAATGCTGCCACGTTAAGTTTTCCCCATTTTAATACCTGATAGTTGAGATTAAGTTTAAGCACAGGAACTCCTTGGTGGAAATTCAAGCCCTATGAAAAATATAAAACATCTCATTTAAATATGTATCTTTTTGGTCTTTTCGAGACAGGGTCTTCCTGTAGCCCCAGCTGTCCTGGAACTCACTCTGTAGACCAGGCCGGCCTTGAACTCACAAAGATCTGCCTGCCTCTGCCTCCCAAGTGCTAGGATTAAAGGAGTCCACCACTGTGCCTGGCTAAATATGTATTCTTTTTATCCATCCAACAGTTCATGGGATTCATGTTTTGCCAGTTTGAGGTCATTTTTTATAATGCTGCTGTGAACATTCATGTGTTTATTTTTGCACATATTTATGTAGACATATATCAATGCCTCAGGTTACCTTGGGCTTATATTTAGAATGGGTAGTTATACGTATAATCATTTGAGGTCCTGTAAGACTAATTTCTGTAGTAGTTGCACCATTTTCCATTTTCACCTATAGTTAAGGAAGTATTCAAGCATCTTTTGCTAACTATTCCCGTTTGGGAATGAAATATCCCCTGAAAGGCTGTGCTGAAGGCTTGATTGTCAATGGTCCACTCCTAGGCTTAAGAAATGACCCCCAATATGCTGATGTAAGCAGTGGATTAATCCCTTGATGGATTTTTCTGGTTCTGAATTTTTCTATTTTTCTCCTGTTGCTGGTTCATATTTCTGTCCATTTCTTGGTTTAATTTTTAAGTTTTTAATTTAAATTATATATATATATATATATATA
>VZQC01006517.1:34839-99620 GCA_009823505.1 Rhizomys pruinosus
ATATATATATATATATATTGACCAGTGATGTTACTTCTATTCCAGTGGGAAATTTTGTGACACAATGTTCTGGTGTTTGTGCCCTCTGTATTTTCTTTGATGGGATTCTAACCCTCCATCTCTTGCTGGTTTTCTTTACACTCTACAGTCTCCAAAAGTCACTGTCTCTATTCATTGACGTTTGCAAGAGGGCCTGTCTCATCCTGTGGACACTCTTAAGCTCTTTCCAATTGTTAGTGCTCTGAGTCAAGACACCTTTTCAGAATTTGAATGATTTTAGCCATGGTATTTTAGTAACCTCAGGACCCAAACTAGTGATTGATTTCCTAGAGAAGACCACTGGAAATGCTAATGCCTTTCATCCTTGGAGCTCATTGAATATGTCAGTTTGAAAAGTTGTGTGTGTTCTTTTCTCTTTTTATACTTTTGGAAATTTTTGAGATCCCCATATTACTTTGCATACTTTGTGTTCATATGCAAATGTAAGATACAGAATCTGAGCAAAACATGGTTTCCAGAAATCTGTGAAGTACATAGAGCCTCCAAAGCTCACAATGATGCTGAGAGACGGCTACAGTAGGGACACCTCCCACAACGTTCTAAACACTGGACTAACCTCACACTAGCAATGGAGGTCTTGGGGTAGTGATACTCAGGCTTTAAAGTTTCAGCTACTTTGATCATCCTCACAGAAAGACCAAGCACATCCATTAATAAAAATTTAGTGAGATATTAAGCTACAGAATGACTGTGTTCTTCTTCAAACTTACTCCCAAGTAGAAAAACCATAAGCTCATGTGTCCGTTGTACCCAATTCAGATTCTGGCTGTCTGGGGATGTGAAGTCCTATCTCAAAGTCCATATCTGGTGAGCTAAAAGCTATCAGTTTTCTCTGGCTTAGGGTAGAAATCAATGCTCTGTATGTTAGGGACCAAGAGAAACAAATTTTTTTCATTGAAATTTCATAATACAATAAAAGAAACCATTAGTCATTAAGTATATATAGGACTCTGATGAAGTCCTAGCAGAAACCTGTTTTCTCCTCTCCACATGATCCTTAGCACAATCTCCTGGCTAGATCACTTTCTTTCACTTTTTTCTATATCTAAACCTGTGATTGTGTCAGCTTCTGGAACTTTTCCAGCACTGACATTTGTCTGGGAGTCTTATGGTTGCTTGGATTTCAGAGGTTTACTTATTTTATTTTAAGGTTTGATTTCTTTTGCACAACTTTAAAAATTGGTAAGTGTTCTAGTTTGTCTTCCATTGCTGTGACAAAGCACTCTTACCGACACCAACTTGGGGAGGAAAGGGTTTATTCAGCTTACATCTCCTGGGTCACAGTTCATCACTCAGGGAGCCCAAGGCAGGAACTCAGGACAGGATCCTGGAGACAGGAGTTGAAGCACAGGCCATGGAGGAATGCTGTTCACTGGCTTGCTCCCCTGGCTCATGCCCAGCCTGCCTTCTTAGATGGTACACAACAACCTGCCCAGGGAGGTAGCACCCACAGTGGGCTGGGCCTTCCCCCACTGCCCAACAATCAAGACAACACTCCACAGACATGGCCTCAAGCCAGTCAAATGGAGCCAATTCCCCAGTTGAGGCTCCCTCAACCCAGGTGTGTCAAGTTGACACAAAAGCTATCCAGCACAGTAAGTCTTTAAAAATTGGTAAGTTTCCTCTTTTTTGTTTTTAGTTAGTACTTTGTTAGAAAAAAATTTCACATCTGGTTTATTGCTTTCCCTCCTTTCACTGTCTTTCTTCCTTCAGCTTTGCTGCCTGGGAACTCCCATCATGCAAGGAGAAGCTAGTCCACTGTTACAGTTAAAAACCAATCACACTACAACTGTTACTCTTTTAACATGACCAGTAATGCACCTTATACATGAAGATTTTACAAACCATATATTTGTTACTTTTCTTTGATTAATGAAGTCTATGGAGTATTAACTCCATCTACTAAGTACATTTTTTCTGCC
The DNA here is from genome assembly GCA_009823505.1 of Rhizomys pruinosus. Taxonomy (NCBI): domain Eukaryota; kingdom Metazoa; phylum Chordata; class Mammalia; order Rodentia; family Spalacidae; genus Rhizomys; species Rhizomys pruinosus. Next base: position 36,822 of record VZQC01006517.1, read on the forward strand.
AAACTACCTAAATTGGATACACTTTGCTCTTCTGCCTACTGTGAAGGTTTGATTATTCATAATTAGCCGTTCTGAGTTTCCACCTCCACTCTAGACTGGAATGAGCCCGAGAGAAGTGTAGAGTATAAAGTCCAATACTTCAGCTAAAGCATATAGAAGCATATTTCAGAATTATTCTTTTTAATGTATCTTGAGCCATTTCTTTTTAATAACTTGTAAGCACAGTAAGTACAAAGAATTGAAGGAAATTTTTAGCTAAGAATCAAAGCTCTGCTTTGATTTTATGAGTCATGCTGGAACACTTGACATGGAACAGAAATACCCTATCTTTAAATGTAAGTCATTAAGTTGATAGCATCTTGCACTACCCTCTGCCTGATAAACTAGTTCCAAATGGAGTTAAAGAGTCTCTTAACTTGCTTATTGTGGTTTACTGCACAGTTTCTGATTTCTGGGTAGAATCAGAAATAATAGTGCTTCAGTGTAAACTGTTCACTGTCAACAATATAAGAGAATCTAAGGAATGATTTTCTTCAGATAAAGAGTTGAGAACAATAGCAACACTAGGCTCCATTTTGCAGGGTATTGCTATAATTAGTCATAGACCAACATTTCTTTAAAATAACACTTCCTAACAAACATTGGCAAATGTCTTGTAAAGAAGACATCAAAATAAATGAAAAATTAAAACCTAGTAATTCTTTAAGAAGGCAAACACATAGAGAGTATGTTATACTTTCTGCAAATGAAGTGGAAAATTATGATAGATACTGCATTATCCAAATGTAAAGTGTCAACATTGATTATATATGATAGATACTGCATTATCCAAATGTAAAGTGTCAACACTGATTATGTATCTGGCATTATATCTATCTGGCATTATAAACAACTTGTTGTATAAATTACTGCAAGTTCAAGTATAAATGAACATTCCTCTGAGTCTTCTGCATGAATATAAATATTTTATGTACTGACATACCTGACAGAAATGTCACTTAGAATTTATTGACACATGGAATATAAACTAATTAAATACTAGGATAAATGGCTTTCTTCCAAAGGATTCCAACCTCAGGCTTGTGCCTAATATTTCAGATTTGTCAGAGGGACTCTCCAGAGCAAAGAGTGGACATTAAGAATTCCCTGTGTGTGTACATCCATATCTATGTATCTATAATCAATCTAGCGTATATTTATAAAATACTATATAGAACAAATAAACATAATTTTATACATATAAATACATAAGGTATTCTGCATATTTAATATTTTTCATATATTCAAAATCAAGATATATAGCATTGGTACAGTAGTGCACCCTTTAATCCCAGCACTCAGGAGGCAAAGGCAGGCAGATCTCCATGACATCCAGGCCAGCCTGGTCCACATAGTAAGTTACAGGGCAGCTAAGGCTAGGGGAGGCCCTGTCTAAAAACAGGGCGTGGTGGCGCACACCTTTAATTCTAGCACTCAGGAGGCAGAAGCAAGCGGATCTTTGTGAGTTCAAGGCGAGCCTGGTCTACAGAGCGTGTTCCAGGACAGCTGGGGCTACAGAGAAACCCTGTCTCGAAAATACCAAAAAGAGAAAAAAAACCAATTAGAAATATATATGTAGATAGAAATATGTGCATACATTTTTAAGAATTCAAAGAACCTCTAAAATGCTAACATTGTCACTTACTGCTCTGTTAATTATATAATATCTTCCTTAAATTTATCACAGGAAATAGCTTAGCAATAAATGGGTTGATGAGTTTTATGCCTGTATTGAAGGTTTATTCATATGTGTTCATATGTTTTCTAGTAGAAAAGCTACTCTCCTTTTCAATAATCAAAGACATTCTTTCACTGTTATTTATCATATATATGTATATCATATACATATATATATAAATAGATATATTATTTATCATATATATGTATATCATATACATATATATGATAAATAATATATCTATTTATATATATATGTATATGATATACATATATATGATAAATAACAGTGAAAGAATGTCTTTGATTATTGAAAAGGAGAGTAGCTTTTCTACTAGAAAACATATGAACACATATGAATAAACCTTCAATACAGGCATAAAACTCATCAACCCATTTATTGCTAAGCTATTTCCTGTGATAAATTTAAGGAAGATATTATATAATTAACAGAGCAGTAAGTGACAATGTTAGCATTTTAGAGGTTCNTATATTTCCTAATTTCCAGGGGATTAGATGTTTCTACACTTTCTAGTGACGGAGCTTAGTACTTCACCCTGCAGAGTTCCCAAGAGATCAACAAAAATTCAATGAGAGATAAAGGTTTTCTGAACCACAAAACTAGTGTTTTCTCCCAGCCTAAAAGAGATGTAGTCAGGGAGGAAGGCAACTCTGAGTTCTGATCTATAACATAAGAGAAATGTTTGGTCTCAGAATAAACTGCCAGTACGTTCAAGACTCAGAAGTCTATAGGGAAAATGGTGGAACTGGAATGAGTTATACCTGTATATTCAACTTCTTTCTGCATACAAAAATTGCTTCTTTTTCTGGTTTGTGCTTTAACCACATTCTTTTCATTCTCCTGCATATGGCCTGAGCCTTTCCATAACCATGAACTGAAGGAGCTCACCTTTCAAACCAGAAGATTTTGCAGATCAGACTTAAGATCCCTGACTTAGATTTGATAACATTTGGTTTGAGAAAAATGAGGTTTTAGTTGTTACAGCTATGAATATATTGGCTTGTATCATATGCAGCAAAATCCATTCCAACTGAGCTCATCCTTCTTTACTAAAATCCCAACCACGGCCCTGACCTGGTTGGTCCCTGGCTACCTGGACCCCCTGAGTTTCACCTTTTTCTCTGAGGCCAACCAGAATGACCAGCTGTCAGAGACTGAAGCATTTGCTTGATGTGCAGCCATTTTCTCCTGAAGTTTGTGCCTCTCCCTTTACTGAGATATATGCCAAAATTCAGTTCTGTTAACGCGGTCTTTCCTTGTCTCTGACAGTAATCCTGACCCAACCCTTTTCACTTTCCTGCTTTGTTAATGTTGGCTTCCCTCTTCCATGTCATAACCTAAACTTTTGACTATTTGTTTGCCCATTGCCTGTCTCTTGCACTGAGACCCAAGTTCTGTGAGTTCAGGGGATCTTGAAACCCCCAACTCTGTATCCTGTCTTGGGCTTCTGGAGTTATATGAAGGTCTATGTGAATACAAGTGAACATCATATAACACACAAAAATACATCAACTCTTTGGCATCATCCCATGGCTAACCACCCAGAAGTACTGTGGCATTTCTGGTGTTCAATAATTAGAAAGTTCCATGTGGAAGGGAGTTAAAACTGCTCCTGGCTGCTGCCAGATAATCATAGCAGCTGAATCACTTCCTCCTGAACAATGCAATAAACATGGAGTGAAGTGATGAATATCAGAAATCCCATAGAGTGAAATGTCATTGCTAAGATGTAAAAGCTTCACTGGCAGTGAAGTCAAAAACATTTCTTTTGGAAAAAACAACTATTTCAAATTGCAACATATATTTAGAAAATAACTTAGAAATTCATTATAACTTTAGAATTTAACATTTGTAGCTTTGCAATTCTCTAGAATTCTCTTTGACATTTTTCTAGAGTCAGGGTCAAGATGTCTGGTTGTTATCATCACATTTGATGGCTATAATAAGGCTTCAAAATTAACAACATAAGCAATTAGAGACATAGAAATGAAATGATCATATGTAGAATGGAAATATAGGATACTATATTAGTTACTTTTCTATTGTTGTAAAAACAAAATGCCCTGACCAAAGGAAATTACAAAAGGAAGAGTTTACTTGAGCTAAAGTTTCCAGAGTACAAGAGTCAATCAGGAAAGGGATACTCTGCAAGGGCCACTGGAACAGAACGCCCAGAGCCTACATCCTCAGGCATTGGTAGGAAGCAGAAAGTGCAATCTGCAAGTGGGGAGAGGATATGAACTTCAGAGCTGGCTCCCAACGCTGTGCAAGACGAACTGCATCTCCTAAACCTCCTCAAACAGCCCCACTAACAACTGCCAAGTAGTCAAGTATTAGAGCCTATGAAAGACATTTCTCGGGGCTGGAGAGATGGCCTAGCGGTTAAGAGCACCGACCGCTCTTAAAGAGGACCCGGGTTTGATCCCCAGCACCCACATGGCGGCCGAGAACTGTCTGAAACTCCAATTCCAGGAGAACTCCAGTTCCAGGGGAATCCGAGACCGTCTTCTGACTTTTGCGGCATTGCACGACATGGGTGCACAGACTTGCATTCAGACAGTACATTCATACACATACAGAAATAAATAAAATTAAAAAAAAATTTTTTAAATAAAAAAAAGAAAGACATTTCTCATTCAAAATACAACCTATATGTGTCAAGTCTCAGGATTTATTTTTATTATTTATTTATTTATTTATTTATTTTTGTATGTGTATGAATGTACTGTCTGCATGCAGGTCTGTGCACCCGTGTCGTGCAATGCCGCGGAGGTCAGAAGAGGGTCTCGGATTCCCCTGGAACTGGAGTTCTCCTGGAATTGGAGTTACAGATGGTTCTTAGCCGCCATGTGGGTGCTGGGGATCGAACCCGGGTCCTCTGCAAGAGCGTCGGTGCTCTTAACCGCTAGGCTATCTCTCCAGCCCCCAGTCAGGATTTATTTTTAAATTGGAGTTTATACAAGACCAGTGTGCACCATGCTGGATGAGCAGACTTCACCTGTGTCCTGCAGAATACCAATCTACAAAAGACCAGGTGAGACCTGCCTTCCTGGGGACTTTGGGCACCCCTGTGCCCTGTGCAGACCTGGTCTAGCCTGGGACCTTCCAACCTTCTGGTCCCAGCGAGCAATGTGGGCAGAGTTAGATGCACACAACACATCACAAGACCAGCGTGTGCCCCACTAGGTGAGCAGACTTCACCTGTGTCCTGCAGAACACCAACCTGCAAAAGACCAGGTGAGGCCTGCCTTCATGGGGGCTTTGGGCACCACTGTGCTCCATGGAGGCCTGGTATTGCCTGGGACCTTCCAACCTTCTGGTCCCAGCATGCGATGTGGGCAATGCTAGACATGTGTGACATAAACAGAACTAGACACGCACCACACAGCACAAGACCAGCATGCACCCTGCTGGGCAAGCAGACTTCACCTGTGTCCTGCAGAACACCAACCTGCAAAACACCAGCTTGGTTGTTCAGAGGATCTAGCTGTGCAGCCAACACTGAAGAACCAGAACCCAAAGAAACAAATATACAAACAAATCCAAATTCCAAAGACACACAAAAACAACAACATGGGAAAAGCTCATAATAAATCTACACCAAACTCTACCAACCCTACAGAAGATTCCTACAAAGAGATCTCCCTGGAAGGAAACCAAGACATGGACTCCAGAAAAACAATTGTGGATATATTCAAAGAAATTAGAGAACTAAGGAAAGAGAATGAAAAATTCAAGAAGTACCAAGATGGTGATAATGACAATCAATCGTTGGAAAGAACTAAGGGGAGAGGTTGAAAAACTCAAGAAGGACCAAAAGGGAGATAATGAAAAACGTTGGAAAGAATGAAAGGGAGAAAATGACAAACTCCAGAAGGAAGTGGAAACACTGAAAAGATCCCAATCCGAAATGAAAAAAAGAAAATGACCAATGAACCAAGGAGCTACAAGATAAGAATGACAGGCTCCAGAAGGAAGTGGAAACACTAAAGAAATCACAGGATGAAATGAAAAAGGAAATTGAACATTCATCCAATCAACAGGAAAGGATGGGGAAAACCCCTCAGAAGTAGAATGGAAGAAACAGAAAAAAGAATATCAGACCTGCAGGATAACATGGATCAAAAATTAAAAAAAATAATAAATAAACACAAGAGTGGAACAACCAGGAAATGTGGGACACTATGAAAAGAACAAACATTTGCATCATAAGGAAAGAGGAAGGAGAAGAATCCCAAGACAACACTATTGACCAGATCTTCAACAGGATAATAGAGGAAAATTTCCAGAAACTGAAATAAGATAAACCCATACAAATGCAAGAAGCACAAAGAATACCAAACAGACAAGACCAGAAAAGAAACTCCCCATACCATATAATTAAAACACTAGATGTTCAAAACAAAGACAAAATACTGAAAGCCACAAGAGAAAAACAACAAATTACATGCAAGTTGAAACCCATCAGAATTACAGCTGACTTCTCAGTGCAAACTATGAAAGCTAGAAGAATGTGGACCAAAGTATTCCCAGTACTAAATGACTTTAGATGCCAACCCAGACTACTATACACAGCAAAAATGTCAATTACAGTTGAAGGAGAAAGAAGAATCTTTCATGACATGAAGAAGAGGAAAGAATACATGTCTAAGAAACCAACACTTCAGAAAATCCTTGAAGCAATCCAAAGAACAGAGGAAAGAAGCAACTATCCCTAAGCAATTAAGGAGAGAAAAGAATAAAATCATAACAGAGTAAATATAAACCTAGACCAAAAATGCAAACAAAAAATAAGGTAAAAGGAAGCAACACACATCTCTCAATAATAACCTTAAATACTAATGGTCTAAACTTCCCAATAAAAAGGCATAGACTGGGAGAATGGATTGGAAACTGAACCCTTCTACATGCTGTCTACAAGAAACCCATCTCAACCTCAAGGACAGATAGCACCTTAGAGTGAAAGGATAGAAAAAAATATTCCAAACAAATGGTACCAAGAAACAAGCTGGAGTGGCTATTCTATTATCAGACAAAATAGATCTCAAAGTAAAATTAATCGGAAGAGACAAAGAGGGCCATTACATCCTTGTCAAAGGAACAATGAACCATGAAGACTTCACAATCCTAAATGTCTATTCACCAAACTCTGGTGCACCTAACTTTGTAAACAAAACTCTGTAGGCCCTCAAGATACAAATTAATCCTAACATACTAATAGTAGGGGACTTCAACACCCCACTGAGCCCCTTGGATAGATCAACTGGACAAAAAATAAACAGAGAGACATCAGAACTGTACAATATAATACACCAAGTGGACCTCACAGACATCTACAGAATACTCCACCCAAATACCAGAGAATATATTTTCTACTCAGCGCCTCATGGAATATTCTCCAAAATCAACCACAAACTGGGGCACTAAAGGAATCTCAATAAATACAAAAGGATAGAAATTATTCCATGCATTCTACCAGACCACAGTGCAATAAAGCTCAATATGAACATCAGAATAAGTCCAACTAGCTACAAGAACACATGGAGACTGAACAACGCAATGCTGAATAATGAATGGGTCAGGGAAGAATTAAAGAGTGAAATAAAAACATTCATGGAACTGAATGAAAAAGACAATACAACTCAACAAAACCTGTGGGATACTTTAAAAGCAGTTTTGAGAGGGAAATTTATAGCCCTAAGTGCCCACAAAAAGAAAAAAAAAAAAAAAAAAGAGAGAGAACAAATAAATGATCTAACACTGCACGAAAAACACTTGAGAGACAACAACAAATGAACCCTAAACCCAAGAGACAGGAAGAAATAACAAAAATCAGAGAGAAGTCAATGAAATATAAACAAAGAAAGCAATACATAGAATCAAATCAACGAATCCAAAAGCTGGTTCTTTGAAAAAATAAACAAAATAAACCTCTATCCAAGTTAACCAAAAAAATGAGAGAGCAAATCCAAATCAATAGTATTAGTGATGAAAGGGGAAACATCACAACAGACAAAGAAATGATCCAGACAATCATTCCAGAATACTTCAAAAACTTATACTCCACTAAATTAAAAAAACCCAAGAGAAATGGATGAATATCTGAAATCCTGGGAACCAAACAAAGCTTAACCAAGAAGAGATTGACAGTTTAAACAGACCCATAATATTTGAGGACATTGAAGATGTAATTAAAAACCTCCCAACTAAGAAAAGCCCCAGTCCAGATGGTTTCACGGTAGAATTCTATAAAACATTTAAAGAGGTCCTACAACCATTGCTACTCAAACTGTTTAGAAGAATACAAACAGAGGGAATTCTCCCAAACTACTTCTATGAAGCCAGCATCACTCTAATACCAAAGACAGGCAAAGATGCAAGCAAAAAACAAAGCTATAGACCCATCTCACTAATGAACATAGACGTAAAAATTCTCAACAAAATACTTGCAAATTCCATAATGACCCACATGAAAAAGATCATCCATCATGATCAAGTTGGATTCATACCAGAGATGCAGGGATGGTTCAGCATATGTAAATCAATAAATATCATAAAACACATAAATGGACTGAAAGACAAAAAACACACAATCATCTCAATTGATGCAGAAAAAGTCTTTGATTGGATCCAGCATCCTTCATGTTTAAAGTCCCAGAGTGAATAGGACTGAAAAGAACATTCCTCGACATGATCAAAGCCATATATACTAAACCCACTGCCAACATCATCCTAAATGGAGAAAAATTCATTTGAACCATTTCCCTTAAAGGTGGGAACCCAGCAAGGCTGCCCCCTATCACCACTCCTTTTCAACATAGTGCTTGAAACACTTGCTAGGGCAATAACACAAGAGAAGGAAATTAAAGGAGTACTACTTGGAATAGAAGATGTTAAGCTATCCCTTTTTGTAGATGATATGATAGTTTACCTAAGGAATGCTAAAAACTCCACCAGAAAACTTCTCGAAATGATTGAGAGTTTTAGTAAAGTGTCGGCTACAAAATTAACCTAGAAAAATCAGTAGCCTTTCTTTACACCAACAATAAACAAGTGGAGAAGGAATAGAAGAAGATCTTCCCACTCACAATAGCCTCAAAAATAATAAGATACCTGGGAACAAACCTAACCAAAGATACCAAAGACCTCTACAACAAAATTTTTAAACCCATGAAGAAGGAGATTGAAAATGACATCAAAAGGTGGAAAGACCTCCCATGTTCATGGATTGGGAAAATTAATATAGTAAAAATGTCCATTTTAGCCAGATTATATACAGATTCAATGCAATCCCAATCAAAATCTCTATGAACTTCACAGACTTGGGGAAAAAAATCCTTAAATTCATAAGAAAAAAAAAAAAAAAAAGACCCTGGATAGCTAAAGCAACCCTGGAGTGAAGTGAAAAATGCAATTCAGGGGGGATTGCCTACCAGACTTCAAACTATATTACAGGGCCATAGTCATAAAGACAGCCTGGTACTGGCACAAAACAGACCTGTTGACCAATGGAACAAAATCGAAGATCCAAACTTAGGCTCATACAATTTCAGCCACCTTGTATTTGACAAAGGGGCAAAAAACCCTCAATGGAGGAAGGAAAGCATCTTCAGCAAATGGAGCTGGCAAAATTGGATCACCATCTTAGAAGAACAAAATTAAACCCTTACCTCTCATCCTATACAAAAATCAACTCTAAGTGGATCAAAGATCTCAACATAAAACCTGAAGCCCTAGGGTGATAGAAGAAAAAGTTGGCAACAACCTACAAGACATAGGCATAGGAAAAGACTTTCTAAATCAAAGAGCAGCTGCACAGGAAGTAAGGTCAACAGGCAACAAATGAGACCTCATAAAACTCAAAAGCTTCTGTACAGTGAAAGAAATAATCAAGGAGGTGAAGAGAAAACCGACAGAGTGGGAAGAAATCTTTACCAGTGATAGATCTGACAGAGCATTAACGTCAACCATAAATAAACTACTCAAAAACCAAAGAAGTAAGAAGACAAATGACCTACTCAAAAGATGGAGTAAAGAGTAAATCCACCCACCAATTATTTTCAGATTCTGTAATTACTATATATGGGTGGAGAGTATGTGTCCATATTTTAGAATAATATAAAATTAATGGAGGAAAATGTGAATTCCTAAACATAAAGAAAAGACTGAGAGAAAGATGCAGGACAGTTATGGTAGAATGCATGATCTGGAATGGGGTGGGTTGGGGGAAAGGGAAAGGGGAATATGCCTGAACTGAATTGAAAAACGATGTATGAAATACACAAAACATCAATAAAAATAAATTAAAAAATTAGAGTTTATAAGTATTTAGTAAAATAAATAGCAACAAAACAAGTATTGAAAACTCTGGAGGGCGAAAAGTGGTGGCTCAAGTCTGTGATTTCAGTTGTCACGTGACCTGAAGCAGCAGTAGTTCAAGGACAGCCTTTTGCAGTGCTGCTTTTTGTTATCTTTTGAGACAGTCTCATGCAGCTCAGGCTGGCCTCGAACTATTGACTCCCTCCTAGCTACAGCTGGGATTACAGGTGTGATGGCTGGCTTGAGTCTGTTTTGACCAGTGCCAGCCCAAACCTTCTTTTCTGTAGTGCTTAGTGCTCTTAGCTTTGGCTTGGAGACTTAAATGGTGGGTTAAGAGTCTATTGGCTTCTGCTGTTTTCATGCAGTGGTCCTTGGGTACAGAGTTTGGTCCCTGCTGGTAGCTTCCCTCGCCTTCCCCAATCATCAATATCTAATAAGTGCATCTCACCTCTAGAGGAATCCAGGATGGCTATGTGATCTTTGTTGATAAGGATAATAGTGATCCAGGCAGCGTGTGGTTTCTAAGGACCAGCTGAAGTCGGGGTCCAGTCAGAGCCTTAGACAGGAAATCACAGGTTTCAACTCGCAGGAGTTGGCAAAACATTCACTTCTCCACCTTACCTAAAACTTGCTGTTTGAGTCAACCGCCACCTGGATACCACCAGAAAGCCAAGCCTAGTCATTCATACCCTAGTCTGGTCCAGTCTAGTCCGGATCTATCCACCAGGCTTACCCACTACTGGACAGATTCACCTGAGGTCGGAGAGGTGAGCCACTATTCTGATGTGTTTATAAGTGAGTGTTACTTTTCCCTCGCAGCTTTTAATGTGGTTATTGCCTTGAATTTCTGACAGTTTGATTGCATCATGGAATTCTTCTCTGGTCTGTTTCAGATTCTACATACATCCCATGTGAAGATCCATCCTTCTCTGGATTTGGGGAACTTTTTGCTATAATTGTGTTGAATAGCTTCTCTATGCGTTTAGACCTTATCTTAGGTCCTTGTCATATCCTGTGGATGCTTAAGTTTGGGATTGTATCCCAGAGTTCTTGGACGTTTTAGTAGTGCTCATTTAACTTTTTTCTCTTTATTCATTTGTTTGCATAACTCAAAACTATTTCTATTAATTCTTTGAGAATTTCATACAATGTAGTTTGATCATCTTCGCCCCCAATCCATGGCCCCTTCTCCTGGATCCGTTCCAACCTTCCAACTCCCATATTGATATTTGGAGAACTTATTTCATCCACCTACACTCAGTCCCTGATATTCTTTCTTATATGGAAAGCCATCTGTGGATAGTGCTTTTCATTCTTTAATTCAATTCATTGAATTTTCAGTTTCTAATGTCTTTTTCAAAATCTCAAATTTCTTTGTGAATTTCTCTCCAGTGTGGCTGACGTTTCATTAAAATGGCTGATTTTGTCATCTATTTTGCTGGGTTTTCACTCTGCATTGCTGTCTCTCCTGTCTGCATTCTAGATTGAACTCATCTGCTTTTTTATACTCTTTGTGGGCCTGTATCATTTTTACCACTGAACTTTAGAAATATCCATCTGGTGATGGAGAGACGGCTTCATGGTTAAGAGCACTGGCTGCTCTTGCAGAGGACCTGGATTCAGTTCCTGCACCCACAGGGTGACTAAAAACCAGTTCCCGATGATCAGCCTTCTTCTGGACCCCATATGCTTTGCACACATATGGTACACTTACAAACATGCAGGCAAAACACTCAGACACATAAAAATAATTTTAAAAATTAAAAAAGAAATATTCATCTATCACGTTACCTATGTCATTCTCTTTGAATTCATTAGTTGAAGAGCCCTGAGCTTTACCTTAGTCCTGTTGCTTAGCTTCATTGTTTCAGTGTTTATGCATCTGTTGGTTTGGATTTAACTTCCGGTTTCACTGGGAATTCTTATTGAGCAGCCTATTCTTATGGACTCCTTGCTAGTACCAGCACCATTCAGTGAGAAGAAAGCAAACAGATATTTGATTCTGCTTCTGTTATTCCTGCCCCTGACAAGGACTTGTCTGAATGAAACCCAGTTTGGTTCATGTGCCTGTGCTTGTAGGTGGTGTGTGTGTGTGTGTGTGTGTGTGTGTGTGTGTGTGTGTGTGATAATTAAGTGAATACATATGTAGTACGGCATTTAACAATGTTTAAATAAATCATACTTGTTACTATTATTATTTTTTATTCTTTTTTTCATTTTTAACAATAAGTAATTATTTATGAGTACAATTATCTTTCATGTAAAACCAATTTGCAAGCAGTTGTGCCCAAACCACACAGCCCATGGGTCCCATCATCCAGTTGGGAGGGCTTGTATGTTCAATCAAGTTGATCAAATGAGTGTCCAGACTATATTGCTGTAGTTTCATCATTCACCCCAATCGCAGCCCTTACATTCTATCATGCCCCCTCTTCCGCAGATTGTTCCCTAGGCTTAGAAAAGGGGCACAGGTGGATGAGAAGCAAAACAGTCTACTTCTCTGGAGCTGTTATCTTGGACTCTGGTCAATTCTGGCTGTTTCCTTTCATGGGCTGACAGTTTGTCCAGGAATAACCTTTCAATCCTACTAATTAAATATTTACTACATAGGGCAATGCCTAATAGTACTTAATAGTCAGTGTTTTCATTGTTATGTTCAATGGAATTAGCCTTAAAACAATACCTTGTAGTAATGTGGTGATTGTGATTATAATATAGCAAACATTCTTATTATCTTATCAGATCATCAGTGTAAGGGAACTTCATTTCTTTCTTTTGTTCTTTCCTTCTTTCTTTCTCTTTCTTTCTTTCCTTCTTTCTTTCTCTTTCTTTCTTTCCTTCTTTCTTTCTTTCTTTCTTTCTTTCTTTCTTTCTTTCTTTCTTTCTTTCCTCCTTTCTTCCTTTCAGACAGGGTCTCCCTAGTCCCATCACTACTGGAATTCACAGAGACCCACCTGCCTCTGCTTCATGAGGGCTGGGACCAAAGGTACACGCAAGTATGCCTGTGAAGGAAACATTATAAGTGCAAATTATTCATCTTCACCCAGTGCTACTGAATAAGATCTGGGGAATGAGCTCACCAAACCAATATTTTAACAAAACCTCTGGGTAATTTTACTGAAAAAGCAATAGTTCAACCTGAATGTGAAAGCATAGCACAGGCTTGCTAAGGAGCTAGCAGCTTTCACAGAGATGAGCTTCTTCAACATTTGGCATCAGATGAGGAACCTCCCTTGTGATTTAACAGCTTAACTTAAAAATTAAGTTTCATTGGACTTTTACACAAAATGTGGATGTGAAACACTATAAGCAAATGGCAGATAATTATGCCAATGATGAGTACCAGAAGCATAGTCGAGTCTACTGCCAAGTAAAAGAGGTGGATTTTAGGATAAAATCTTTGTTTAGATTTCCACCAATTAATATGTCAAAACTAGTTCAGAAACAATACTGAGAATTCTGGTATCTCTCCTATATCATTGATGTTTTTCTTTTACTAAAAGAGGAAGTGTCTATGTGATTCATGACAGTTAATTATGCTCTAGGCTAAAGGCAGCTCATTTAGTAGCACAAGTTGTTTAAGTACTTGTGTGAGAACGAGAAATAACTTTCAGGTAATCTCAATACATCCTTTGGCTTTGGCTTTGAAAATGTGCTTTCCTTTATTATAAAATGCTAATATGTCATTTGTTTTTGGAAAGTTGATATTGATAGACTAAAAGCATCAAAAAGGAAAGATTTCACTGGAGTTTAAGTTATTATTCACAGCAAGGTCTTCAAGGCCCTATAAATGAATCTTTCATGTTTTGGTTGTTAGCCTTTAACTACTGTTCCATCTCTCCAGTTGATCTTCTTAAAGGGAGGGACTCTAGAAAGGGTGACTAGACCTCAGTAGATAACCTTGCACTGAGGGATGTCTGAAGGCACTAAGTTGATTTGATAAGCCTTAAAAGGAATGATAGAGTTCATGAAATCCAATGTGGGCTATGGGATGGTGCCATTCTGAAAGGAGGTATAAAGATGATTAAGATGTTCTGTATGAAATACACAAAAATTCAATAAAAAGTAACAAAAACAAAATAAAACAAATGAATATCTCAAAATCATGGCCATAGTTCTGTTTCACAGATGAGATGAAGTAGTTCCAAAATTTCATGGACCTGTGGCTTACATGATTGAACACGAAAGGAAAATGGAATTGATTCCTTGTCTATATTAGCACTGTATCACTCTTTTAACCAGTATGGACTCCTCAAATGCTTTTCTTACATCACATAACTCTTTACCAGAGTTTTTAGAATGTATTTGTTTATATTTCATATATAACCAAGGGCTACAGAGCAAAATAATACCCTTCAAATGAGGGTAAATGAATGATAGATAAGTACAATGAAGAACAATAGAAAAGGGGGTAGAAGAGAAAGAAAGAATACACATAAGTGGCATTTGATAGAAATCAATCTTAGTATTCTAAAACTTAGAATGATTTTGTGTACATGAGGTAGAACTTTCTTACCATAAATTGACAGAGCTAAGACTTATGCAGTTTATACCTCCCAAAGCTCTGCAAGAAGCTAAGCAGATTTCTACACAGAAAGTGAAATCAAAATAACTTGATATTCAGTAATCAGGAGTGTATTTGACCATCAAATCACTTCCTTGCATTTGCATCTGAAAGATGTATTTGTGTTTCTACAGTGCTGTAGAATTACCACCCTTAGTTGCCCTAACTAGTCGAGGACTACATTATTGTTTCTTTAGAGTGACCACTGCATCTACAAGACTAGTGAGTTATGTCACAAATTTCAGTCAGAACTTTATTGCAAGTAAAACAGGTTATTGATTTATTGAATCTCATCAAATTAGTAGTTAATGAAAAATACATTGTTTTTAAAACATGTACATTATATTAAAGCCTTTCAACAACCCCCCCCCAATGGAGTTATTTTGGCATGTGAGTGGCTTACCATTCTAAATATTTTAATTTTAAAGTCTAGTCTTTGAATATTAGTTTGGCTTCTTAAATCAAATTCACTAACCACAATTACCACATATAAATGAGAATGGCTTGCTTTAATTAACAGCTTCACACAAAAATTATTTAGATATTAACTCCCACAAAAAGCAATTTATAGTTGATGTAAAACTTCTCACAGCCACTCAATTTCCAATAGAATATTTAATTTTAGTTACAAAAAGACTTTCAGTAATATCCCAAAGGACAAAATAATAGGTCTCTCAGGTTTTAAATATGAAGCAATTTTATAAATTAAAAACAATTTTTAAGATATTCAAGTTTCTTTTGAAAATTGTCCTTCTAAAAAAAATACTACTGCAAGTTAACTCTCTCAAACTTGTTTTTTTTCTGTTTTTTTGAGACAAGGCCTGCCTGTAGCCTCAGCTGTCCTGGAACTGGCTATGTAGACCAGGCTGGCCTTGAACTCACAGAGATCTGCCTGTCTCTGCCTCCTGAGTGCTGGGATTAAAGGCCTGCACCAACACACATGGCTACACTTTTACATTTTTATTTATTATTACCTTGTTTTTTCCATTATTTTTAACAATATTCCACTTCATAGCCCAGGTTTCCCTGGAACTAACTTCAGTACAGTCCAAACTGGGCTCATAATCAGCAGAATCCATGTATCTCAACCTTCCAAACTCTGGAATTACAAGTGTGAGCCCTCAGGACTGGCTACTATTTCATTCTTTTTTAATTTATCTTTTTTTTTTAATGTATGAATGTGCTGTCTGCATGTAGGTTTGTGCACCCGTATTGTGCAATGCCGCGGAGGTCAGAAGAGGGTGTTGGATTCCCTGGAACTGGAGTTCTCCTGGAACTGGAGTTACAGACGGTTCTCAGCTACCATGTGGGTGCTGGGGATCAAACCCGGGTCCTCTGCAAGAGCAGTCGGTGCTCTTAACCACTAGGCCATCTCTCTAGCCCCTACTATTTCATTCTTAAAAAATACAACTTAACTTCTTATTCTGTAGAATCTATAGCAGTTATTTCTATTTTGAAAGAATAAATTTCTATTTTATTATCTGAAATGTACTGAAGCAGAATATGTATAGATTTTTAAAATTATATTATATATAGAAATTATTTTAAGAAAAATAATATGTAAGAATGGAATTTGGTTAGTACTTGATAATTTTCAGAATTTTCTGATTTAAATAGTATAATCTATCATCAGGGAATCCTTGAATGTTATTACTCAAATCAATATTCAAACAAGTCTTTTACTTCTCAAAATAATTCTCCATAGAGGCTTAACTACTTGATATACAATTTTAAAATATGCATTATATTTTTACTGTTATGTATTTAATATTACTGCTGATGTGGGCCTATGATTCCTCCATCCAATTTTAAAGATGTGATGGCAAAGGGTTATTTATGTAGATCTGCATTTAGGTGACATGGGATTGAACCTTGGCTTTTTCAACAATCTAGCTATAAGGGAATGCAAGTTATTTCTTCAGTTTACTTGTAACATGGGGACATATTATTTATCTATGATATGTAACCAGTTACCACAAAACCAATGAAATCTGGTCCTTCTGATAGAGTTCTGTTAAATTAAAACCAAGAGCTGGTGGGGCTCCCGCCTCTGATGCAGTTTAGAGTCCACTTTAAAACCTGTTGAAGCATGTTGGTACAATCTGGCCTTTGGGGAGTTATAGTAATAAAACCCTTACTGCCTTACTACACAAGCAGTTTGCAGCGGTTATTTGCTTCAGGATAAGCAGAAGGACGTCTCTCTAATGTTTACACTCTTCTCCTGATTTCTGATTATCTTGCTGTTTCTTTACACTCCAAGTTTCCCAGAAAATACGGACTACCCATCTAAAGTGCTTCATTTAACTAGAGTATATGATGCAAACTACGGTGCTTAAAAACAAAGAATTTTCACTCTGGACCTTAAGACTGGGCTGAAGTAGTGGGGGGATGAGAGGGAGGCCGCATCTTGGTATTACATGAGTCAATGCGAGCAGTATTGTTAATTTCCCCAAATATGCCTGAAAACAATGCATTTAATTATTTTTCTCTGCTTTGCCCAGCTTTCTATTTTAATTTCTTGAGGACTTACACTGGGGCATACCACAGCACAGCCCTCAGGTTGCTTCTGATCATATTACCAAAGATCTCATAGCATGCTTTCCTTCCCAGAAAACTCCAGTAGAATCAGGGGCTTGCCTTCTCTCTTCTTTCACCTCCCATTTCCTTTTCTTCTTCCCTTTCCCTTCCCAGTCTGTTCTTAATTCTCTATGTCTGCATGCGATCAACTTTGGAAGAAGGACTAATTCATGGTCCTCTTAGAAGATACCATGCCTATTAATTTCTCCTCATATAACAGATAAGGGAAAATAAAATTTAACATTAACCAAGCATTGAATATTCTACAATTATAGAATGATTCAATTACAGAATTTTTAAAAATTAAATTATAGCCATCACTCTGGAAGTACAAATAAGAAACAAATCTTTTAAACTGACATTTTTAGAAAAAAGATATCTCATTCGTTAGTAATTTTATTTAGTTATTTCCTTACTTTTAGTTGTGGTTTTAGGGATTAAACTCAGTGTACACAAACAAGCACTGTAACACTGGAGCAGATCTCTAGTCCTAAATATAACAATAAGCACAAGACAAATGTAGAAAATAATTTGGCCATCTCAAAAAGATTCCAGAAATATGTCCTTTGAGAAAAAGAAATATTTTCTTTTTTTTAATTTTAATTTTATTTAGTTTTTTGTATGTGTATGAATGTACTGTCTGTATGTGTATGAATGTACTGTAGGTTTGTGCACCCGTGTTGGGCAATGCCACAGAGGTCAGAAGAGGGTCTCGGATTCCCCTGGAACTGGAGTTCTCCTGGAATTGGAGTTACAGATGGTTCTTAGCCGCAATGTGGGTGCTGGGGATCGAACTTGGGTCCTCTGCAAGAGCAGTCAGTGCTCTTAACTGCTAGGCTATCTCTCCAGCCCCGAGGAAAAGAAATATTTAAGAAGTAAATATTCTATGAGGTTAGAGATATGGCTCAGTGTTAAGAGCACTAGACCTGGGTTTGAGTCCCAGCACCCACATGGCAGGTAACTCTAGTCCGAGAGGATCTGATGCCCCCTTGTGACCTCCGCAAGCATGACACAGGTGCACTTACACATATGTGGGCAATACACTCAAACACAAAATTTAAACTAATAATAATAAAAATAATAATTTTTAAAAAAGAAGTAAACCTCTTTCAGCCTAATAAAGAAAAAAATCACAAGCTGAAAATACTAAAACCTATGATATATGCGGCATGCATATGTGCATATTTTGGAGTGATGCATATTGGAAGGAATAACAACAACAACAACAATAACAACAACAGAAACACTGCATCAAAGAACTGACTGACACGGTGAACTTCTGCTCGAAACAGTAAACTTCTGCATCAAGAATTTCGAGAGAGACTGAGAAAAAGATAAAAAACATGTTTGGCATAATGCATGAGCTCTGGTTGGTGGGGGGAGGCAGGGAGGAGGGCATGGGTCTAGATTTGATTTGAAATTTTAACCATTAAGAGCCTTGGCAGAGGACCTGGCTTCAGTTCCCAGCACCCACATGGCAGCTCACAACCATCTGTCGCTCCAGTTCCAGAAGATTTGATGCCTTCTTCTGGCCTCCACAGACATCGCATGCACATGCTGCACATAGATACATCCAGCCAAAACACTCATATACATAACATAAAAATAAATAAATAAAATAAATAAATAAATGTAAACATTCTGAAGTGAAGAATAAATCAGGATGCAATAAAAAAAACTATTTCATGGAATAGAACACAATAATAAGATCAAAATCTATATTATAAAGAGTGAGATATTGAAATTAATACTATATTAATGTATTATGAAATAGAAACTACAGAATTATGGAACAGAAACAGATTCTAAGAAAAGTAGAAAACACTGGCAGAGGCCCAGACCCGCCCAGACCCCACTGGGATTTCTGTAATCCCACACAGCCCTTCCATGGGAATGCTGTTTTTAATTTCATGTGGTACATGTCCCAGTTCACAGAATTTCGTGACAATTCTTTTTTGGTCCCTATTGCTTTTTGTAAACCATCTTCAGTATTCATTATTTCATAAGTGTTTACCTCTTTGAAAGTGGTGCTCTGAGAACATACCATGTCCTTCCCCTACTTATATCCATGCACTTGCAGTATAAAGCCGAGTGTATTCCCCCCACCAGCATTTACACAATCACTGTTGTGGGTGCCTATGTTCATGACTCTCCAAATGCTAGCTGCTGGGACCTGAATTCATTTGAATTCATTTGAAATTCATGGCCTCCACATTTCAGGCACTCCAGTGAACCAGCTCTACTGTCTTGGTTTTGCCTCTGGAAGAGCAGGCAATCTCAAAGTGTTCAGAAACTTTCATTTTCTCAGAGAAGCTGTCAACCAGCAACATAGCAAACTCCCTCCCCAACCCCTTTCACGGGTTTGCACCTAGGCCACTTAAATATCCTGACCAAACGAGTAAACTTGTTCAGCAGTGCCTAACTTTGCTGTCTTCTTTTTATTTATTTTTTTGGGCGAGAGGGGTAGGGTGCATAACATAAACTTAATGCTTTCTGTTACCCCACCCAGCCTAGACATAGTCATATCCTTGACTTAGTTACAGCAACAACTGATGTACCTTCAATAGAACGATAATAAGAATCACTTTTAGGAATTTTCCCTCTGATTAGTCCAGTTAACATCACTTAGAATCCATCCACCATCAGTCTTTTAAGGGCCTAAATAGCTCTGCCTACCCACCTGACCACATCTGGAGCACGAGTCCTGTTTCTCATTTCATCTCATTATTCTACATCCTCCCTACATTCTGGAAAACTGGATTTTCTATCCACCTAAACTTTTTCTCCCTCTACCAGACTTGTCCAGTCTTTTGACATGCTCTAGAACACCACAGTCCAAATCACGGCAAAATAATCCTTCATGGTTTAAGTAAGGCTGCAGCTTGTTTGGACCATTCCAGTAGCTACCTTCAGTTGAGTGCAGCTATGCAGAGGCTGCAGGCACAGGGTGGGCATGCTTGCTGGGGCTAGCTGTACGAAACGTCTCTTTTTTTTTTTTTTTTTTGGTTTTGTCTTTTTTGGAGACAAGGGGTTTCCTGTGAGGCCGAGCTGTCTGAACCACTCTGTGAGGAGCCAGGAGCTGGTTGATCACAAAAGGATCCACTGTCTCTGCTCCCTAAGTGCTAGGATAAAGCATGGGCCACCACGCCCGGCACGACATGTACTTTTACAAATAAATATCCAAGTAGCAATATTAATTGCTCTTTCTTCCACTCAAGGAAAAATGTTGGAAACTGTAAACAGACTCATACTTCATAAACATTTCAATTTTTCTCTTTAATATCAGCTTCAACTACTTTAATAGCCACATTCACTGTGTTGTAGACATTTGACGTTTTATTTTTAAATGTATGTTATTTATTGATTAGGCCATGGTCTTTAGGTGGAATGGCCAAACTGACTCCATTTTGTTGTAGCTCACTCTGCATTTCTGCCCAACCACTCCCCATCCTTCAGCTAGGTTGAATGGTCCCCTGCACGCTGAACCTGTATTCAGGCAGTTTCAGGGCATGCATTGTTTCTACAGTTCTGGGAAATGTACAACCAGCCAGACAGAATGTATTCTCCATACTCTCCAAACTATACCTGAAGTTCCAGGGAGCCCATTTTTTCTGCAATTCCAAGAATCTTGTTTTTCCTGACTGAAATTTAGAAACTTTTCATTAACTGAAATTCTGTGTTAATGACGTGGCCCTGGTGTGGAGCAGCCGTGGTTATCAGCTTTGCCCCTGGCATGATGGAATTGTGTTTTTAAGCTTTATAAACCCTGCCCTGCTTTTCCCTAGGGTGGAGAGTTCCTTTTAGGGTCAGCACGTTCTCCATCACAGACTAATTATTAAAGCATCCATAATTCAGCCATCACTATGTGGCATTCCTCTGTGCTTCATTCTGGTATAGCATTGGCCTTTATCAGACATTACCTTCTTGTGACAATCCTTTGACCACTCTCCACCTCTCTTCCCACCACCACTTTTTAGTAAGCTTTCCTCAGTTATTTAATGTGCATCTCACACTGCTAACGTTCAAAGTCCTCACAAGGAAGAATTTTCATATTGTGCAGACCAGCGACTAGAACAGAGCCTAGGACAGACAAGAACAGTTTGATATAAGATGTAAGTAAATGTTGAAAACATTCCAGAGTTGAAAAACAACTCAAGTATTCATACTTAAGCTGTTCAGTGTAGCCTGGCATGATGGAATATGTTTTTAATCTAAGCATTCAGCATTCAGGAGGCAGAGACAAGCAGATCTCTGTGAGACCCAGGCCAGCCTGGTCTATATAGTGAGTTACAGGCTACCTGGAACTGCAGGAGGACCCCCTTTCAAAAACAACAACAGCAACAAATCTGTTCAATGTATTAAGTAAAACCCTTCATACAGTCAGAAGAAACTTTTGAAAAGTTGCCAATAAACAGTAAATACAAGATGTCCTCAGAATTTTCAAGAGCAACTGTTATGCCCTGAATCCAAGACCCTCACAGACCACCAGGAGAAGAGACACTGATACAAAGACAGAGAATCTATTAGCTAGCTTTAAAGCCAGGGGTGTTCCCATACCTGGCGCAGCAGGGCTGGGGAGAGCCCTGAGTCTCCACACAAGCACTCAATTTAAAGGGAAAGATCACAAGCAGAGGTGTTCGAAGCCTCGGGGTTACAGGATTGGTGGGCTTGTGAGAGCCCTGGGGGGGGGGTTAAGGACAGGATTCATAGTATGTTTCTCAGGATTGTTGCGTTGTCAGAGACATATAGTTCTTGTGAATGTTGGGTTATGAGAATATACTTATCTGGGCTTTACAATGATTACCTGCAACAGTTATTTCTAAAATATGTCTATCCTGATCCCTATACAGTCCTCATGCAGCTTGTGGGAAGATGCTTATCTGGTCCCTGTAACAGTTATCTCAAAAGCCTGATCCTCACACAGTCTTCCTGCAGAACTTTTATGGTATAGGTGGCAGTTCTCCCATTTTGTCTGGGATGGAGACTTTGGTATGGTCTGCAAAATAGGTTTTTAACTCATTGCCCTTCATTTCCCCATTTCTCTTGTTACTTGAGAGGCCAATCTTGGTCTCTCCTGTCTAACTTAGCCAGGAGTTCCCTGGTCTACATAATTATATTGGCCATTTAAGCAGTGTGGATCAAGCAGGGTACAATGTGTTCTTAAGGTCATAACTGAATTGCCCCCAATCTTTCTCTCATAGAGGCAACTAACTTATTCAGTATGCATGGTCCCTAGGGTTAGTAATAACAACAGAACAATATTGGGGCCTAAAAGGGTAGAGATCAGTGTGGGCCTCCTTTACACAACACTAGGAGTAAACATTAGGCCACTACCTACCAGCTACTGAAAGCTATTTACAGTGAGCTCAAATTAATTTCATATGACAGTGTTATTGGACAACACAGTTAGATATATAATCTCAAGAATAATTCCACCAATTCTCTTTGTTTTCAATAACCTTTTAATAATATTTTCATTATTTGAGAATTTCATACAATATATTTTGATTATATTTAAGCCCCCTCTTTCATAACCCCTCCCCTATACTCTCAGATATACCTTCACCTTCTTCACCTCCCCCCATTACCCTACCTTTTGAGTCTAGTCTGTGTCCCCAAATGTTCTTGGATGTGAGTCCATCCCCTGGAGCCTGGTCAGCATACCCAGTGTCACCCCTTAAAGAATACTGACTCTCTCCCCTCAGCTATAAATTAATAGTTCCTCAGCTAGAGCTAGAGCTTCATGCCGGGTTCCCCTGTCCATGCTGCCGTTTGTCTGGCTATGCTTGTACAGCTTGCATGTATGGTGTCACAAGCACTGAGAGTTCATGCGTGTGACTATCTCTACTGTGTAGAGCAAGTAAATGCTCTCTCTGCCTCCATTTTGAAAAGATTCATATAATTCTGAAATGGCAATTTCTATTATTTGAAAACTTTCATAGTAATTTTCATTATGCTTGAATGACCTTAAACACTAAGTTATTTCTAAGTGGGGAAGGCCAATAAATCACCTTGCAGATGCTATTTGAAACTGAGAGTGGGATTAATAAATGCAAAAATAGAGGAGGAAGATGAGATAGGAAAACTTCAAGCCACAGGACATTCCTACAGAGTAGGCATGGGGACAGAGATGGCCTGTTGCCAAAATCCTGTTTCCAGAGATAGTGTCCTTTGGATCATCTTGAGCATACTTGAACTATTTACTGACATTTCTATTTTGTGTGAGACTGACTTAACTTTCTTTATGCTGACAGAACATTAACTTGAAGAACTAAATTTTTTTGGTAATGAGATAATTTTATAATAGTCCATTCAGTCTCCAGATATTTATTTAATTCTACTATAGGCATATTGTACAACATTAAACAAGATAGAAGCAGATTTTACATACTGATTTATATGTGAGAGTGGAGGATGTCTAAGAAAAATTAAACATATGGTGAAGGTAATTGTAAAATGATTTATTTATATTTTATGTCTGTAATGTTTGCATATAAGTATGCCACATGCATGTGGGGCCTGAGAAGCCCAGAAGAGGGCAGCAGATCAGCTGGAACTGTAGCTCAGGGTTATGGTTAGCTGCCATGTGGGTGCTGGGAACCAAATCCAGACCTCAATAAGAGCACCAAGTGCTTTCAACTTCTGAGCCAACTCTGAGCCCCAATGACAGTAATTTTATATATTGATAAATAATATGGAAACATAATGTTAATGTAATAGACATATGATAAAAGTGCTTGATTTCCATGCAATAGTTCCTAAAGTGCAGTTCTTGATCAAGAGCATTAGAATCACCTGATGTATTTAGAAATGTTAATATCGAAGCTTGTCTCTAGAGTCTCTGAATCAGAAGCTCTGGGGGTCCCAGCAGTCCTACCTTACCAGCCTTCCATGTTATTCTAGGACATTCTGAAAATTGAGAACCACTCTTACTCTCTACTCAGCTGAAGCTGATATTGGACCAATTTTCTTAACCCAGTTAACTGCAAATTCTTTAAAATATAAATATGTTTCCATTTTCTCTGTCCCTAAGAATTCACAAGGAGCTGGAGAGATGGCTCAGCAGTTAAGAGCATTGGCTATTCTTGCAGAAGACCCAGATTTGAATCCCAATATCCACATGGTGGCTAACAACCATCAGTAACTCTAGTTCCAGGGTATCCAGCAACCCTCTTCTGTCCTCCATGGGAACTGCACAATGAGCGCACTTACATATATGCAGGCAATACACTCAAACAAACAAACAAAAAAATAAATAAATAAATTTATTTTTAAAAATCTCAGGAAAGTCATGGAAACTGTGTATTGGCTCAAATAGCCTAAAAATCATTCTCTTCTTTCAATCTATAAGGAAGATCACATGCTTCCTTCTAGAAATCACTGCAAACTGTGCTTCAGGAAGAGCCCTGAAGAACAGGCAGCATCCCCACTTAGTCTCTTTGTTATTTAAATCTCCTACCCAAAGGAAGGGGTAGATTCTTTTGTTCCCAAGAAAAAAAGCATGGTTCTCTTTTATGATGTAAATGAATAGGTTGTTCTTGTAATTTGTGGCTTCTTCCTGAATAGCTGTGAGAAAGAAAAAGTATATCATAGTTTATAAAAGCACAGTGAGTATACAAGAAAAGATTGGGAACATGATGGTTCGGGAAGCTCCAATATCCCACACTCAGACACCACTTGGAGGTCCTCAGGGACTGCACAGTGAAGTTACCTTATTTCCAAAGCAAAATAAAATTCAACTAAAGTATGATTCTCAGGGAAGGAAACAAGGACATGGAATTTCCTTATTCTAAGGCTTTAGATAAAAAAAAAAATTAAACCAAAGAATAAAAAGCTAACAAGCCATACAGTTCCTGAGTTCTGCAGCCTATCTAAACAGAAGAACCAGTGCTCATACAGATTAACTCAAAAATTACTTATAAATTAAATTTTGCATTCTAGTTTCATATTTTCCTATTTTCAAAAATAATGTAATTCTAAGTTATGCATTCCAGTTTTGAGTATTAAACCTGCTGAGCTTCCAAACAGTCTGGGAGAGGACACTTAACTAGAATCACCACCATCTGTCCAGCTGATCGGCCTGTCACGGTTTGTTATTACTCCTGGTGAGCTCTGTTCTTTTATGTCTAAAGCGTGCTTTTACTAAAACCAAACTAATTACACAATTTAAATCCTAAATGGTTCCAAGTTTCTGGCAAATTAGAGTGCAGAGAAAGTACAAGTTTTATTCCTTTAATCACAAATGGAGAATGTGCTGCTAATATTACCCAAAATTCAATCTAACAAAATAATTATTCAACCAAACAGAATATGTAGTTAGTTATTGAGTTTTTGACATATAATATATTTGTACTATATATGATATGTGAACTGCTGAGGGAAAAATTTCTAGAGGAATATATTTGCATATATTATGTATATTTGTATATATATTGTAATTTTGGATAATTTAACAATTAATATAATTCTAGGTTTTATAAAAACTCACTGAAATACCTTGTTTAGTAAAATATCTAAAATATAACATAGTACAAGATATTCATAACTGTAAAATGTAGAAATTATGTAGCAAATATAATAACCAACAATGAAGCCTATCAGAGTTGTAAAGGAGTTTAAAAAAAATAAATCTTGAGGGGCTTGTGATGGTTGATCCTGGGTGTCAACTTGACTGGACTAGGGATGAACAAATATGAGAAAGAGATCTTCGGATTGGACTACCTCAAGCCGGATGGCCCACCCTAAATGTAGGTGCTGCCTTCTACCGGTAGGCAGTATAAAATGCCATGGCAGAGGGAGCTGGTTTTCCTGTGGCTTGACTTCTCTCTCAGTGGTGAGTTTGTCTTGCTGCTGTGATCAACTCTTTGGATCACAGCGTGTACTGAGACAGGCAGATCTCCTGGAATCCATTGAGCCTTCAGCACCAGATTGGGACTACTGAGACATCCAGCCTTGTCGACTGAGCAGTTCCCTGGATTCTCAGCCTCTCCAGTGCAGCGCTGCTATTGTTGGACTCCTTGGACTCTCTCCTGTGAGCAAATCAATAAATCTATACATAGATATAGATTCATTCTATTGATTCTGTTTCTTTAGAGAACACTAATACTGGGCTCAACAGTTAAGGGCACTGGCTGCTCTTGCAGAGGACTTGGGCAGTAACAACAGTCCATAATTCCAGTTCCAGGGATCTGATCCCCTCTTTTGACCTCCAAGGGCATTTCACAACATGGGTGCACTTGTACTTATGCCAGATATATATATATATATACTGATATATACTATAATAAATATATTTAATTTATATATGCATAAATAAAATAAATAAATTATAAAAATAAATCTTGAAATAGGAGTAAATTACTTAGATAAAGATTATAACTAGGACAAACCCCAAGATTAAGGAAGGTCAGTATTTGAGTTAGCAACACTGCCTTACCTCCTATACCTGTTACCAGTAATGTGCCTTGGCACAAAATCATTTTGGGTATGAATTGCAAACTTGTGTGCCCCTAACATCTTCAATAAAGTAGAAGAAGGACAGGAACTCGAGAGCCCAGGAATGTTCCTGGCACCCTAAACTTCCCTCGGAAAAAGCTTTAATATTTTCACTGTTTTTAAAGATGTTATTGAAAGGACAAAGAAATCAGATCAAACTTCAGATATTCAGCTCTAATGAAAAATGTAATTAAATGGAACAATTTGAGTCTGTGAAATTTCACAAGCCCAGAAAAAATGCTTAAAAGAAGAAATACAACATAAAACTCTTAAGCATTTATAATAGAGATAGGTGATAACAAAATATCATAGAGCCATTCATTTTATTAAGTGTATATTAGTCAGCTTTCCATCACACTGACAAAATCCTGGAAGTAAACAATTTAAAAGGTGGAGACACTTATTTTGGCTCATAGTCTGAGAAGACTGATCCCATGGCTCTGTTGCTGGGGGCCTCTGAGGGCATAGCACATTCTGGCTGGAGTATGAGATGAAAGAAGTTGCTTGTCTCATGGTGACCTAACATGAAAAAGAGACAAGAAGAGATTGATTCTAAAGCCCCTGGAAAATGCATGACCCAATAAGTCTAACTTCCCTGTACTGAGCTTCGCCTCATAAAGGTCCTACCTCCCAAGGGCACCAAGATCAAGACCAAGCATTTAACATATGCACCACTGGGACACTATAAGCCATGGGATAATGTGGGAGCATTTGGAGGGCTCTGCTTCAACTGATGAGAATGTATTCATTCATAAGGTCAATTTAATGACTTAGCCAGGGATCCTAAACCACGTGTTCCTAAGGAACACAGGGACTGTTACAATGTGTCACTGCACACACAATGGCCACAGAAACAGTGGTGGCTTCGGTCATTCAGGGCTCCAAAATTTTGATTGAAGCTTATGGTGAGAATTAATTAGCAGGCTCAATGCACCATCTCAAACAAGCCATTCCCTCCTGGCTAAATAATTGATGAAGAGAAACTCAAAGATAAGCTTTCAATTATGCTAACAGTCCATGAATAGAGGAAGAAAACATGAGTGTGCAGTACTGCTCAAATGAAGCACATTAATCACTTTGGGAAAAGAAACAGAATCTTTGCTGGGGTCCATGTTGCACATCCATAATCCCAGCACTTGGGGAACATAAGCAGGAAGATCAGAAGTTCAAGATCATCCTCCAACATATAGTGAGGTCAAGGCCAACCTGAGTGATCTGAGACTAAAAAAAGCCAATTTAAAAGGAAACTGTAGGGATCTACAGATGTAGCAGATGAAGCTGAAGAATAATAACGATAAGCATGATACTAAACTACAGGCAACAGGGTGAAACACCCCACTCAAGCCGAGGACAGACAAAGAGCTCCACATCCAACCAATGATCAAATGTGCATCCAGAAGTTATGACATCAGGGTGAATTAGAAAGTGATATTTTATTTATGGCTTGGTAGACCGTTATAACCTTAGGAAAATATATAAATCTTAGGAAATCATATCCCCCAAAAGACCCAAGAAATAGATGAATAATGAATGTATATCTATGAATGACTCCTGAGGATATACCCAAAGGAAACAAGGTCATCCTGAAAGAGTCACAGATCCACCAAGGTGCTCATAAGCAGGTGAATGGATTGGGAAAGTATGATACTTATATACAAGGGAATATTACTCAGCCATATAAACAAGTGAAATACTGCCATTGGCAAAAAGGTCATCGCAAGAAGCCAAATAAGGCAGCAATGGCCCCTTGTAGCTATTTCCTCCTAATTGAAACATCTCATCCTAGAGAGGGCCCATAAGACTCACAAGGGCACTGGTTCCGTGAGATTATATAAGCAGTGAACAGTTGCTGGGAGAGAGGAAACTGCAGTGTGGCCCTCTACAAGTTGATCAACTAGGAGGATGCTGCTTCTTGTTGTTGCCCATGTCAGAGGGAGGGTTCTGGAGCAACCAATCAGCCATCCTTTGAGGGGTTCTTGTATGTAACCCCTCACAGATGATCCTGTTAGTAACTAATAAACTCATCGGTCCTTCATCGGTCTTTCACTGGACCCTTGTCTTGGGTGGATACACATTTGTTCAAGTCTCCCAAGAATTGCCACACCAAAAGACAAGTTTTATGTGTTCTCTCTCATATGTGGAAATAAATATAAAGCTAAAATAAGAGCCAGTTGGATGGCTTATTAGGTGAAAGTACCTGTTGAAAAGTCAGATGACCTGAGTTCAATCCCCAAAACCCATATAAAGGAAGGAGAGAACTGACACCTATAAGTCATCCTCTGACTACCACACAGGTGCTGTGGCCTGTGCACATACACAAGCATACTAACTAAGTAACTAGCTAAATAAATAAATAAATAATAAATAAATAAATAAATAAATAAATAAATAAATAAAGCTGGAGAGATGGCTCAGCAGTTAAGAGCACCGACTGCTCTTGCAGAGGACCTAGGCTTAATTCCCAGCACCCACATGGTGGCTAAGAACCATCTTTAACTCCAGTTCCAGGGGAATCCGATACCCTCTTCTGACCTCCACAGACAGTACACTTACACATATAAAAAATAATAAATAAAAATTAAAAAATAAAATAAATAGTAATAATTTTTTAAATCAATCCAAAGTAGAAGAGGGATGACTAAACACTTGAATGGGTAATTAGGGGTGGGGCACAGGGTGGTTAGAGGTGTACAGAGGGGTAGATGGGGGTGAAGAATGCATAGGTGGAAATGTCGTACAAATCCATTAATTTATCCACTTAGTGGATTAGTCCTAATGCTGATAATAATAAGAGGGGCTGTGTGACAGTAAGGTTAATGAAAACATCTCCTGCTGAGTACTTAGATGTGTGAGGTGTTTTTGATAGTAAATTATCTTGTTTTCTGTTTGTTCTTAAGTTCGAATTTCAGTGTTCTGTTTTAAAGATGAGGAAACCCCACTAAAAAGAGATTATGTACCATGTTCTGTTCAGGCAGCCTGATTCACTTGTTTCCAAATATAACCTCTGTATTGGTCATGTCTGCATGTGATGAATGGGGACTGAACCCCTGTTACTTCTGAGTTAAGTATGAGTTCTTCAGCATAATGTTGAACTAATGCATATCACACACTCAGGGGTGTGACAAGTTAATACACTGGTATTAGTGACACAGGGTCTTACAGTAAGATGCTCTCAGCAGTGAGTTCCATTCTGACAGTAATGTAGCAAGGTTTGCTTTAAAATTTAAATCCTTGGAAGGGAGTCTCTGGAGAAAACATATTGGCTGAATCCCATGATGTGTGTTTGGGATGACAGTCATAATATATGAAGCAGAAAATGTTCAAAATCACATTTAAGCATTAGAGATGGTTTTCAGCTTCATTTGAAATACTAGAAAATACAGAGACGCTGTAGCTCCAAATCGCTTAATGTTCTTTCCAAAGTTCAACTACTTCCTGTTTTCATAGTTGCAAACCAGGTGAAAATCGTCAGCAGTGGGAAAGGATGGCCAACCTGGGAAGGGCTAGTGCTGCTCCCCGTCCAGCCTCAGCACTCAGAGAGCACAGACTCAGCGCTCTCTATAGGGCACATTCATCAGCTGCGACAAAACTCACTTCTGAC
Organism: Rhizomys pruinosus; assembly: GCA_009823505.1. Classification (NCBI taxonomy): domain Eukaryota; kingdom Metazoa; phylum Chordata; class Mammalia; order Rodentia; family Spalacidae; genus Rhizomys; species Rhizomys pruinosus. Next base: position 67,116 of record VZQC01006517.1, read on the forward strand.
TTAACAACAAAAACGTAGAAAGCATGTTGAAATGTTGCTTGCTAAATCTCCAGAATGCTGCATAATGAAGGTATTTCTTGATTTCTTTTCTTTCTTTCTTTTTCTTTTCTTTTTCTTTTTTTTTTTTTTTTTTTTTTTTTTTTTTGAGACAGGTTCTCCCTTTAGTCCCAGCTGGCCTGGAGCTCACTATGTAGACCAGGCTGGCCTTGAACTCACAGAGATCTGCCTGCCTCTGCCTCTGGAGTGCTGGGATTACAGCTGTGTGCCACCACGCCCAGCTAAGGAATTTATTTGCAAAGTAAAATATGCTAGGAAATATAATATAAATGCAAAAACTAAATGGTTCAAAATCCAAACCAATCTCCCAGAATAATGATTTTGTCAGCCAATCACTTTGACAGGTATTTAGAAATTCTACAGAATGAACCTGGAATGAGTCTTAGAATGAATGAGGATAGCAGTGTCCCTATGTATTTTTATATATGCCACCCTTCTCTGCAATATTGTTCTTAGCTTCCATTATAGTCTTTAATCTTATATAGTAGTACCCTTTTAACCTGGCTCCCTCTGTTATTCCCTCTACATTATATTAATTTATTGATGCTAATAATCTCTGCAATGCAAATGTTTTTATGCACCTTGAGGGTTCACACCAATATGAAAGTAAAACTACTAACAGACTATATTCTAAGTCAGCCTTTACAGTGGATTGTTCTATCTGTAGTCACTCAAGGACCTTGAGTGATATTAGAGCATGTACATAGAATTTTCCCAGCAACTATTTCATCTCCAGTGACCCTCCCCCAGTGTCTCTCCACTGTATTGTCATATCCAAAACAATACAAAAAACACAAGTTTACTTGACCCTCAAAACACTTCCTGAATACTTTTCCTTCCATAGTTGCCATATTCTATTACTCTGCCAACAACCACAGCTGAGCCATCAACTCCCCAACCACATCATATGCCACTAGTAGTAATTCATTGTTTTTCCTAGGGAGCCTTGACACATACTCAGCTCTTATTATTTATTATTTTATTTTACATGTATGAATGGTTTTGCCTGCATGTATGTAATTACATCTGTGTCGTGCAATGTACATGGAGGTGAGAAAGCATCAGATCCCCTGGAACTGCCATTCCAGCTGTTGTTAGCCACCATGTGGGAGCTGGGAATCAAATCCCCATCCTCAACAAGAGCAGCAGTGCCATCTCTCCAGCCCCCAAACCCAGCTCTTAAAGATCTATAGTCTTCTCTCTTATACCATGTGATGGATCATCTTGACTGTCCACTTGACTGGACTGAGAAATGCTGAAGAGTAAAGTGCAGTAAAGAGCTGTTCCCAGGGCCCTCACATCATGATGCTCTGATCTACTCAGCTGTCCATTTCACTGTTAGTTTCAATTTGAATGTGGGGACTGATTGTGAAAGCAGGTGACTGCATCCTTAGGAACATATCTTGCTCCACCACAACCATCAGTATGCCTCTCCACATGCTTCTGTCAGCTTCTTCACCATGGGCACAGAATAGAGAGAACTCAGGTCTACAGACTGAAACCATAAAACCATGGGCCCAAATGAATAAATCCTCTGGTTACTCTCCTTAAACTGTTCCTTTGTATTATTTTTGTCACTGTTACAGAAAACTAGCACCCCATGGTCTACCCATCATTCCCAACTCATAAAATCCCATCCACAGAGAAGACTATGCTGCAACGTTTATTAGGAAAGATTTGTACAACAGAAAATTCATACTTTCTACCATAGTGTATTAGTCACTTTTCTGTTGCTGTGATAAAACACCATGACCAAAGGAATTTATAAAAGGAAGAGTTTATTTGAGCTTATGTTCCAGGGAATTAGAGTCCATTGTGGTGGGAAGCATGGCAGCTGGAGCTGGAGCAGCATGCCAAGGGTCACATCTCTCAATGAGCACAGGAAGCAGAGACAGTGACTGGAGACCGCAATGCTTGTTAAACTCACTAAGCCTGCTCCCAGTGACATACTTCCTCTAGCATGGCCACACCTTCTAAGACCTCCAAGAGCAGTGCCACCAACTGGAGACAAATGTCTGAACTTAAAGCCTTTGGGGGACACTCATTCAAACTACCACATTCCACTCCCTGGCCCCCATAGGCCCCTGACCATATAAAATGCAAAATGCATTTAGTCCGTCCTTAAAAGTCCCCATAGTCTTTACCAGTTTCAATGCCATTCAAAAATCTACAGTCCAAAGTCTCTTCTGAGACTCAGGCCAATCTCCTAAACTGTAAGCTCCTGTAAAATCAAAAGACAAATTACATACTCCCAATGTACAGTGGAACCGAATACACATTCCCATTCCAAAAGGGAGGAATAGAGGCATAGTGAGGAAATACTGGACCAAAACAAGACCAAAAACCTGCAGGGAAAACACCAAGTCCAGTAGCTCCATGTGCGACTTCTGGGACTTGACTTACAAAGGGCTTAGATGGCTCAGCTCTTCCAACTTTGCGTGCAACATACATCTCTTTCTTAGGCTGGTACCACTCCCTGTATGCAGCTCTGCTTGGCAAATATCTCACAGGTCTGGCATCTCGAAAGTCTTCTTGGGGTCTCCGCTGCCAACCAGGCTTCACATTCACAGCTTCATGCAATGGCCTATGAGGGCTTCTTTATTCAGGGATGCCCCTGCTGCACTCTGCCTGAACTTGGAAGCTCTCTGAAACTGTGGAGGAAGAACTAATGACCCCTTCACTCTTGCAAACTTCATGCCTCTAAAGCCAAAACCACGTGAATGAAACTGCGAAGTTTGGCTGCAGTTTTGGGATGGACCCTGGCCTATTTCAACCAATTTGCAATTTCTCTGCCCTGAACTTGTTGCAGAAAACCCTTTCAGTATTTCCTTTTAGCTGGGGTGGTCTTGCCCTGAAGGTACTATTTTTTGTTTACTTGTAAATCTCTAGCCCTTCCTTAATCACTTTAATCTCCTTATCAAAGGAACCTCTCCTTCACATGCTTGGCCCCACCTTTAATCTTCCTAGTGGGGTTTTCAGATCCAAACCGTACATTCTGCATTTCTTTCTGCCCCATTCTGCTCTTCTTCACTTAGATTGTACAATATTCACCATTAACAGCCACACCACCTTTTCTACATAGGCTGTCTTGAAATATTCCTCCACCAACGAATTGTCCATTGCTTTTCAACTTAGCATCAGGCAAGCATTTGGCTGTGCAGGCAAACTGCTGCCAGACTCTTTATCAAAATATCCCAGTTGCTGCCTAAGTCTTTATTTTCCTTCTGGAACACATTTTTTGAGCCAGGCTTTCTTCCAGGCTTCTACAGAATGGCCTGTTAAGCTCTGCTTACAGTAGTCAACACGTTCTAGCCCAAAGTTCCAAAGTCTTCCACATTTCTCCAAACATCCACATGGTCAGGTTCTTCACAGCCAACAGCCCACTCTCTGGTACCAAATTACTGTATTAGTCACTTTTCTGTTGCTGTGATAAAACACCATGACCAAAGGAACTTATAAAAGGAAGAGTTTATTTGAGCTTATGATTGACAGTTCCAGGGAATTAGAGTCCATTGTGGTGGGAGGCATGGCAGCTGGAGCTGGAGCAGCAAGCCGAGGGTCACATCTCACAATGAGCACAGGAAGCAGAGATAGAGAGAAACTGGAGACCGCAATGCTTGTTAAACTCACTAAGCCTGCCCTCAGTGACATACTTCCTCTAGCATGGCCACACCTTCTAAGACCTCCAAGAACAGTGCCGCCAACTGGAGACAAATGCCTGAATACTTAAAGCCTATGGGGGACACTCATTCAAACCACCAAACATAGCCTGGTCACAATTGCTCTGGGGTAGTGTAGTTTTAAATGTATCATGCATGTGCTGCCTTCCATGAGGTGTTCTTCCCCCCTGGACAAGGGCTCAAAGTTCCCCAGCCAGCCTGTTAACCATCTGGGTCTAAGCCCTGGTAGGGAGGGGAAGGATTTGGAAGTGAGGCCTGATAGAATGGGAGAGAGAGAGAAAGAGAGAGAGAGAGAGAGAGAGAGAGAGAGAGAGAGAGAGAGAACCCAGAGACAGCAACTGGGAGCAATTCCACAAGGGAAACAACTCAATTCATTGCTGTAATCCAGGGTTTTTATACAGAACCTTGTGGGGGTTGGGACATACAGAATTTGGGGTTGGGACATGACATGCAGAATTTCAGGCCATATGCTCCTGATCACTACAGAAATGTGACAATACTTTGCCCAAAGCATCAAAGACAATTGGTGCCAGGCAGGTTTTCACAGGCAAGTAAGAAATCAGCAGGAGCCCAGGCTTGGAGGTTGCTTGCTGACTCTGTTAAGTGCTTCTGCCAAAAGAATAACTACAGGGTAGTCTTCTGTTCATCCTGACCAGCTTTTCCTCCAACTTCTGCAGGTGGAATTCTAAATTTTCAGATCTCTCAGAACAACATTATCCCTCAACTCTAAATTTTCATATCTCTCAGGAAACCTTTAAAGCACTCATCATCTGTTACCGAAAGAATTTACACTGGAACAAAATGTGGTTTTCCTGTAAAAAGTTGCTTAGACTTAGTATTTTCATCTGTTTAGTAAAAGAGGCACCCCTGTTCCTGCCCCAAGTTTTCCATTCATATTCCTAATCCTGTCTCACATTACCTTATACTCTATCTCGACCCAGACTCACAAATCAGAGCCTGAAACAAAGGAGTCTGCCCTGTAGTTTATTGGACTTAGGTTTCAAGAGAAGATGCAGAGGATGAAGCAGGAAGTAAGGAAAAACAAATGGGAAACACATTTTTAAGTGATCACCCCACCAGGCACCTGTCTTCTGTCCACATATAATCTTCTCAAGTCTTCAAGAAACCATTTGTCCCACATAGGACAAATGTGAAAAGTGTTTGTGTGGCAGTTTTCATCCCTGTTAGTCAGGGGTGGACCTATGGATATCAGTTCCCTAATACAATTCTCAGTGTTTCCCCTGGTGTTAATTGGATGGTCAGTAATCTAGTGTGAAAGCTGCATGTAAATCTGGATAATATCAATTATGTATTTTCCATCAGAGATTGAGGGAAAGGGATAGAGAAAGCCACAAGACAAGGAGAGCTCCTGCTGTCTCTTCCTGATCCCTCTCCCAGTTAATATTTAAATATGACATTGGAAAGTGTCTCTTTGCCTTTACTGTCTTAATATCTTTAAATTCATTGATTCATTTGCATTTTTATTGAATGCTTCAAAATTTTATACAATATATTTTCATTGTATTCAGATTTCCTTCCCCCAGCTATACCCCCATTCTACTCACTCTCCCCTACCTAATTTCATTCTCTTTCTCTCTCTCTCTCTCTCTCTCTCTCTCTCTCTCTCTTTCTCCCTTCTCTCTCTCTCTCTTTCTCATAAAGCTTCTGTCCTCAAATGCCTTTTGGTGTAGGTCCATCTGTTGGACCTGGGTCAACCAGAGTGGCATCCCTAGCCAAAACCAACTTTCTCACTCCCAGCAGCCATGGGTATCAATACTTCCTCAGGGAGGGTTGGGGCTTCTTACCCACCTCCCACGCCCATGCTGGGGTTTTTGTTTGGCTTGAGCTGAAATGGGACTTCCATATGCTATCACCATTGCTGTGAATTCATATGAGATTCCTTTGTTTTTTGTCACCACTGTCTTATTTCAGGTTCTCATAACTTTCATTCTGTCTACTCTAATTTCTGGGGATTTATTTTGTTTGTACACTTACTTTTTATTTGTTTCTCTTTTGGTTGGTCAGATAGTGTCTTGGTATGTAGACTACACTGATGTCAAACTAGTCATCTTTCTAAAACATATTTGCTGACTTTGCAAAAGTGCATCAACATGTCTATCTCTGACTAATTTAATTTCTGTGAAACATGTTTCACTAGATTTTGCCTAATCACTTTTAAATTAATTTCAGAATGTTATTGTCAAAGATCCAAATCAGAGACCCTGAAAGGATGACAGAGGTAAATATAATTTATTAGCAAATTTTCTGTGAAGGTCAAGTGAAGATATAGAAAAAGGAAGGAAGAAAGAAATTCACTTAAGTATACACTGCAGCTGTAGGTAACTGGGGACCTCTGAGGTCCTTTGTCTGTGACTCTTTGATGAGCCAGGTCACATGTCCTGGACACAGACATTGGCTGGTTGGGGTTATCCCTTAACTGGCCTGTGTGTAACTCAAACATGATAAAACAAAAGTCTTTGGGCCTAAAGGATTATTTATGTTATTTAGCTGTGGTTTTTGTCTATTTATAGTGTTTCTGTCCCTCAATTTTTACATTATGATTTTTATGCTTAATTGTTTAGCAGTAGAATAATTTCTTATTTTTTTTTACATATTGCATAACTCTATTCTTTGCAGTGACCTTGAGGACTATATTTTCAGACAGTGACTTCCTGTATAGCCCAGAGTGGCCTAGAATTCATGGTTCTTCTGCTTCAGTTTCCCAAGTACTGGAACTACATGTGTGCACCATGATGCCCAGCTTGAAGACCATAGCTAACATGCTAAACTTGCCATTATTTAAGTTTAATACATCCCAGTTTAATTTCACTGGGGCCTTTAAAAGTTCTGAACACATGCCTACTGGTTGTTGAGGTCCTAAAAATATACTTTTGTGTGTTGAATGCACCCAAAGTCTTTGAAAGGTATTATACCTTAACCTATATAAAAATATATATTATAAACTAAGATTAAAACTACGTGGCTTTTAGACCACTTAAAAAATTTTTTTTGGTGTTTTTGAGACAGGGTCTCCCTGAAGCCCCAGCTGTCCTGGAACTCTCTATGTAGACCAAGCTGGCCTGGAACTCACAGAGATCTGCCTGCCTCACCCTCCCTGAGTGCTGGGATTAAAGGCATGTGCCATCATGCGGGTTTAAAAATTTTTAAACTCTTAAATCATCTATAAAAAAAAAACTGCAGGTTGGAATTCTTGCTACATTATGACGTGGGGCCAGATGGATCCATCATGGCTGAGTATGAGAGCTGGCTTCTTTCCCTGATAACCTAGAAGGCCAGCAGGAGATGGGATCTGCTCCCACATGCCATGTCAGACATCAGACATCTGCAGCCCCACCCCCACCCCCCACCCCCGCCCAGGGTAATGTAGCTTGAAGAGTAGCATTCCCAAGTCTTATCCTTCCTGAGGCATGTCCACCCTGTCCTCTGGAGGCAAATGGCACAGGCCGTAAGCTTATCTGGGGGTGGGCAAGGGCTATGGCTATCCTGCCATAAATCATAGCCATTGCAGAATGCATGTAGGCTTCTCCTCTGTCCTGTCCACCTCCTGGTGAAAGAGCCTGACAAAAGTATATAAGTGCTTAAACCCCTGCAATAATTGACTTTTGCTCACTGATGCAATTCCCAAGTCTTTCTTCAGATCTATTGAGTTTTATCACCATCTAGGGGACCACTCTACTCCCTCCCACTTCCCTCTTTGTGTCCCCAGCCCTGCATGACTGCCATACCTAGGGCTGCGAGGCTGGTGACCTGAGAGCTGGGACATGGAGAAAGCCAACATTTCCACAGTCTTCCTAATTGCCCATGTGCTGACCTTCATTTCCTCAAATACCTTCAAGGGTACAGTCCTTTCTTTCCAAACCTTTAGGACTTCCTTGAGCATTTCTTTAAGGACATTTCTAAGAGTAACAAACCACTTCATATTTCTTTTCATCTTAGACTTAGTCTCTGCCCAACTTTTTATTGAAATTTTCACAATTTCATACAATATATATTGATGGTATTGAGATCCCCTCCCCCATCTGCACCATACACACATACATACATCATACACACACACACACACACACGCAAGCAAACAAACAAAACAGACATATACACAGTAAATACAAACTTGGGTCTGCAAATGCCCTGTCATGAGTTTATCCACAGGAGCCTAGTAAACCTACAAAGAGGAGTCTCACCCTTAAACAAGGCTGATTCTCCCCCTCCCAGCAGCCATCAGAAACAAGAGTTCCTCAGGTACAGTTGGGTTTCTTACCCTCTGCCCCACATTTATGCTGCGATTTTGTCTGCCTTAAGTATACATGGGACTTATGCATGCTGTCACCAAGGCTATGAGTTCATAAATTACTGACCAACTATCTGGAAGACCACCTTTGACTCTTACAATCTTTCCACCCCCATCCTCTGCAAAAGTACCTGAGACTCAATAGTCAAAAGTGGGCTATAGGTGTCCTACTCAGGGATAAGCTCTCTGCAGCCTCTTATTCTCTGCATTTTGATCAGTCTGGATTTTTTGTGTTAATCAGCACCTGCTGCATAAGGAAGCTTCTCTGGTGAGAGCAGAGAGATACACTTATCCATGGGTATAACAATGAGTCATTAGGCTCTCTAATATAATATCTATTTAGCAGGATAATTGTATGAGACACCCCTCTAGCCTGTGACCTATTTAGCCACAGGTTTCTAGGCCTGATATCAACCTCAGGAACACTGTTAAATCTAATCATTGATGGCTGTTCATGCCACTATTGCACCAGTATTTAAGGGATTTTTTTTCCATTTATAGGATTCTTCAAATTGAAATTTTTTTTTCCTTTTGGCAGTTTAAATATATTGCTTCATATACTACCATCTGAACTCTAAAATTCCTAGCAAGGAATATGGGGGTAGTATCTGGAGAAAATACAACTGAATTGTCTGTGTCTCATGAACTGCTTTGCTCTCGCTGATGCCAAGATTTTCTGCCTTTGCTTTTCAAGCAGTTGATTATATGTGTTGGTGTCATGCCAGCGTGGCTGAGTTGGAGTTTGTTTCGCTTCATAGTTAAATACATCTCTTGGGTCAAATTTATGAATGTTACAGTCATTATTTCTGCAAATAGTTTCTCTGCCCATATGTCCCAGGCATTTCCTAGAATTTTCACAATATATGTATATGCTGAATTACTGGAAGGAATCCCACATATTTTTAGGTTCTGTGTACTGGCTTTTCTTCAGATGAGTTTCTATAAACTTGACAAGAAAAGATAGTGTCTTCAATAACTGGTACTGGGACAACACGCAAAATAATCAAGGTGAATCCTTAATAAGCACAATATGAAAAAATTAACAAAATATGCTTTAAAGAGATCTAAATGTGACATTTTATTCTTCAAAGAAAAGATAGGTAAAAGGATTCATGACATTCAGCTTAGTAGTAATTTTTTGCTATCACACCAAATTCATAGGCAACAAAAGTAAAGCTAGATTGTGTTTTATGAAAATATTCAAATATGTGAAAAAAGATACTGTCACCAGAATAAAAATAGAATTATAGTCAGTAAAATACCTGGTAATTACATATTTGATAAGGAATTATTATTCACAGTGTATAGAGAAATTCTAAATGCAACAAAATGATAACAAATTAAAGCATTACTCAAAGAAATGGGCAAAGGGTTGAAAAGCCATTCCTCAAAAAAAGAGATGAATGACCAATATGTACATAAAAAGTTGACCAACATTAATACTAGAGACCTGAGAAACAAAGCTAAAATGGGGTAACCTTTAGTGCCCATCACTGTGGTGCCTATCAAAAGAAAACAACTGAAAGTCTAGAGGCTTAGTGGAGTAATTTCCCTCTTCCATTTTGGCTCTGAAGTCTACAATCCTCATTGCAATCCTTCCCCACACCAGACTTGATTCCAAGTTCCCTCCCCCGAGACTTCACCCAAGCCCCACCATCTCCACTCGGGATCCTGGAGTGTCTCAGACCAGATGATCCTCCAGATGCCTGTGATGAGTTCCCCTTCCTAAGACTTACCCACACCCCTCATTCTCAGCTCTCAGTCCTGCTCAGGTTGATAGGATTCTTATGCACCCCAATCCCAAGAGTGACCCAGCCTAACTTATCAATCTGTTCTAACAAATACCCATCCCATCCTGCAGAAACAGGACCATGTGAAGTCAACCACAGAACTTCAAATCAAAAGTTACACCTACCTTTAGTTGAACTGAGAGCATTTCTTGTTCCCGATTTGCTTATCAACATAAATTACCCCCAAACTGAACACCAAGCACTATTCAGCTGATCCAGAGCCAGACAAGTTGGAGAAACAAACAAACAAAAACCACAAACAAACATTTGACAAAGACTAGATCGCCAACCAATACCAAGAAACACCACCACATAAGTTCAGATGCCTAGATCTCATAAAAAAAAAACAACCAAGATAATACATCTCCTCTAGAAATTAAAACTTCCATCATAATGTATCCCAAGAATGGCAACTTATGTGTTGTACAAGAAATGATTTCAAAATAGCAATTAGAAATATGTTCAAGAAAATTAAAGATATGAATAATAGACTGGATGGAGACTGACAAGGATAAACAACTGAATGAAATACTTAAAATAATTCAAAATATGTGATTAAAATTCAATAAAGAGATAGAATCTCTGAGAGTAAAGGATGAAAAATGGACTGCATGAGATGGAACAGAAAATATCGGATCCTGAAAAACAGGTTTGGGTAAATTGATTGCTAGTCAAAGAAGACGTTAAATCTAAAATTACCCAGCCATGGAAAATGTAAGACCTCTGGGACACTATAAAAAGAAAAAATTCATCAATCTCATGCATAGAAAAAGGAGAAGAAACCCAGATTAAAGGCACAGAAAGTCATAAAATAAAGAGGAAAACATCCAAAATCCAGGGAGGTACATCAAGGTACAAGAGTCATACAGAACACCAAGTAGACAGGACCAGGAAAGAAACATCCCCTGCTATATAATAGTCAAAACACTAAACATATAGAACAAAGAAAGATATTGAAAGCTTTGAGTACAAGAGAAAGTCACATATAAAGATAGGCCCATTAGAATAAAAGCCATCTTCTCAGTGGAGACTATGAAATCAAGAAGTACTTTTGCCCATGTTGTACAAGTCCTGACAGAACAGAGATTCCACCCCAGACAGAATGGCTAAGACCCAAAACCAAACAAGACCAACCCTAGCCAAGATATGAAGAAAGGGCAAATATTATCCACTGCTGGTGAACTCTATGGGAATCAGTTTGGAGGCTCCTCAAGAGCTAGAAATCTACCTGCCATATGACCTAACCACACCATTCTTGAGCATATGCCCAAATTCTATATCCCACTACAGAGATACTTGTTCACTATGTTCAATACTGCCAGGAAATGGAAGTAACCTAGATGTCCATCAGTTGATACATGAAATTTTTATACAATGGCATATTAATCACCTGTCAAAAGAATTTATGAAATTTTCAGGTAAATGAATGTAACTGGAAATAATCTGTCTGAGTGAAGTAGCCAAGAGCAAGAAAGATAAATGTCACATCTCTGCTCTTATAGCCAGAATCTAATTTTGAATATCTGGATATACATGTTTTAATTTGAAATGATTTCTTTGGAGAATTCACACACACACACACACACACACACACACACACACACACCTCCAAGGAGTGGTATGACCTGATCATATGGTACATTTATTTTTAGGTTTTAGTGATTGTGTCAGTTTGCAATCACATCAGTAGTGAATGAGGATGTGCTGTCTCCACATCCACACCACTATTTTCTTGATTTGTTATATTGATCTTAGCCATTCTGAATTGGATTAGATGAAATCTTAAAGTACTGTTGATTTGCACTTCTGTAATTACTAAGAATGTTGAGCATTTTTTAAGGTGCTTCTTTGCCATTTTTCTTTTTCTTTTGAGCACTCTCTGTTCAGGTCCATACCTCATGTTTCTCATTGGGTCATTTGTTTTCCTGATTCTTTGTATTTTGAGTTCTTCATACAGTCTGGAGATAATCCTGTCAGATATATAGCCCATCCTTTGGGCTTCATATTCACTTGATAGATTGTTTCATTTGCTGTGTGGATGCTTTTTAGTTTAGTGATGTCTCACTTGTGAATTGTTGACCTTAATCCATGAGCCGCTGATATCCAATTTAGAAAGAACTTTCCTGCACCTATATCTTGTAGGATAGATTTCTTTTAACATTTTCAGCATTTCAAGTTTCACATTGAAGACTTTAAGTCTTTGATCCATTTTGAGCTGTCTTTTGTTTAGGGTAAAATACAGGCATCTAATTTCATTATTCTCCTCATGTAGATGCAGTTTTCCCTCACCATTTGTTGAAGATGCTGCCATTCCTCCAATGTGTATTCTGCGAAATTTGTCAACTCTCTGGTGGCTGAAATTTCGTGCACTCATGTTTGGGTCTTCCATTTTGTTCAGTGTCTAAAACATGTCCATTTTAGTTATAATACCATGGTGTTTTTTGATTCTGTAATACAGTCTGAGATATTGTATGATAATCCTACAAACACTGCTCTTTGCCCTTGGGATTGCTTTGATTATCTGAGATCTTTTGTAATTTTACATGGATTTTACCATGTTTCTATTTTTGTGAAGAATCTCATTGAAGATTTGATTGGGCTGCACTGAATCTATAAATTCCTTTTGGTTAAAGGGCAATTTTCACAATATTATTTCTACCTAATCTAATGGCATGGGAGGTATTTCCACCTTCTTGAATATTCCTCAATCTTTCTTCAAGGTTTTAAATTTTTCATTAAAGAGGTCTTTAATGTTTTGGGTAGGTTTATTCCTAGATATATTTTTTTAAATTTTTTGCTTTATTTCTCTTTTATGTGTATGTGTGTATTGCGGGCATGTATGCAGGTACACCTGTGTTATGTAGTGCCCACAGAGAACAGAAGAGAGTGTCAGATCCCCTGGAACTTGTGTTATGGATAGTTGTTAGCTGCCATGTGGGTGCTGTGATTTGAACTGGGTCTTCTACAAGAACAGCCAGTGCTCTTAATCACTAAGCCATCATTTCAGTCCTTATTTCTAGATATTTTTGAAGCTATTGTGAATGGGAGGGTTTCTGATTGCTTGCTATTGATATATAAAAAAGCTACTGATTTTTAAAAAAAATGTTTAATGGGACTTCATTAACTGAAAAAGAAACCTTTACAGAAAAGGAAAAGAAGTCAATTGAGTGAAGACAAGGTCAGCACTCAGAGTGGGAGAGACTCTTGCTGTCTATACTTCAGAGAGAGGATTGCTTCCAGAATATACAAAGAATTCATAAAACAAAGAATCAAGCAAACAAATTACCCAATTAAATAATGGGTTACAGGTATGAACAAAAAATTCTCTTCAAAAGAAGAAATTAAAATGCTTAGAAAATATCTTTAAAAGTGTTTGATATCTTTAGTCATTAACAAAATGAAAATTAAAACTAGTTTAAGGGCTGGAGAGATGGCCTAGCAGTTAAGAGCACCAACTGCTCTTGCAGAGGACCCAGGTTCGATCCTCAGCACCCACATGGCGGCTGAGAACCGTCTTTAACTCCAGTTCCAGGGGAATCCGACACCCTCTTCTGACCTCTGCAGCATTGCACAACACAGGTGCACCAACCTACATGCAGACAGTACATTCATACACAATAAATAAATAAATAAATAAATAAATAAATAAATAAATAAATAAAATAAAATAAAAAAAACCTGGTTTAAGACTTCATCTTACCTAGTAAGAATGGCTAAGATCAAGAAAACTGATATCAAATCCTGGTGAGGATATGGAGAAAAGGGAACCCTTTTTCATTGCTGGTGGGGCTGCAAACTTGTGCAGCCACTATGGAAATCATTGTGGAGATTACTCAAAAATAGAAAATAAGTTTATCATATGATTCAGCTTCCTGCTCTTTGGCATATAGCCAAACTAACAGAGACACTTGTTCAGATTTGATTCTTGCTGCTCTTTTCACGATAGCTAGGAAATGAAACAGCCTAAATGCTTCCAGACAATGAATGGATAATGAAAATTTGGTATATTTGCAATATGGAGTTCTATTCAGTTGCAAAAAAAAAAGGAAGGAAGAAAAGAAAGAAAGAAAGAAAGAAAGGAAGGAAGGAAGGAGAGAGGGAGGGAGGGAGGAAGGAAGGGAAGAGAAGGAAAGGAGAGGAAAGAAAGGAGAGGAGAGGAGAGGAGAGGAGAGGAGAGGAGAGGAGAGGAAAGGAAAGGAAAGGAAAGGAAAGGAAAGGAAAGGAAAGGAAAGGAAAGGAAAGGAAAGGAAAGGAAAGGAAAGGAAAGGAAAGGAAAGGAAAGACTCATGAAACTAGCTAATAAATAAATGGATCTAGAACTAGAAATGCTTGGACTGAGTAATATAACCCAGACTCAGAAAAACAAGAAGCACGTTTTCTCACTTTTGAATACTAACTCCAAATTTTTAGAAGTGGGTATATATCCTAAAGTAACAAAAAGAGCCAGGAAAGTAGTAGAGATCCACAGTGTGAATGTGGTGGTTTGAAACAGAAGGTCCCCAATAAGCTCCAGGTATTCTGACATTTTGTTGCCAGTTGGTGGCGCTGTTTTGGGAGATCTTAGAAGGCATTGCCATGCTCGAGGAAACTGGTCACTGGGGGTGGATTTAGTTCAAAAGGGCTTGCCAATCCCAGTTGCACTCTCTGTTTCCTGTGCCTGCCTGAAGATGCGGACTCTGCTCTCTGCTCCTACCCCAGCCACCTCTCCCTCCTTGCAATGAAGGACTCTAATTCCCCTGGAACTGTAAGGTCAAAGAAACTCTTCATTTATAAGTTGTAGGGAAATCCAGTTTGACTTAGGTATGAATGGGCTAGATTTTTAGCCAGCATCCCCTGAGGGCACAAGTGAGGGTCGTGTAACTCACCTGACCCCACCCTATGAGACAGAAGATCTTGACCCAGCACATGATGCTGGGCGGAGCAGCAGCATACAAGGCGGGCGTGATACAGGGGTCTGGGATTGGCCCTCAGAGATGGTGTCATTCAAAGTGACGTGCAGCACACAATAAAGTGGGTTCTCCATTACCACCAGACAGATTCCCTAGATCTGTTACTTTGTGTGTACAGGCCTGAGCAGGCCTTAGTTTGCATGTCGTTTGCTAGTAGGCTAGAAGGGGGTCCATGATTCTTTTAGCCTGGTGTGCTAGCATGGGGTTGGACAAGGCAAAGCAGGTCACCAACCTGTGGAGTGTTTGCCGGCATCCGCGTCAGCCTGAAATTCCTGTCTGCAGAGTTATCAGTTCCCAGGCAGGTGGGATAACATGGCTAGAATGGGTGGCATTCTGCCAATACAGGCTAAGGATCTGAGAAAGACAGTAGCCACCCATGTCGGGCTGCAAAAGGAGCCAGCTGGCATTTGTGCCAAGGTGTCAGCTCCGGTTACCTGAAGGCAGCTACCCCTGTTTCCCAGCAGAAGAGAGTTACATTACACTACAGGAGTGCATACTACAGTAAGTTCCCTTGGACATTGTTTTATCACAGTAACAAAAATTAACTACTACGGAAATTGATACCAGTTAGTAGGGTGTTAGCTTCCAAGAACCTGACCATGTATGGTTATGGAAGAGTGTAAAAGACATTGGAAATTTGGACAAGAAAAGTGGTTGGGAGTAATGCTTAATTCTAGACAAGGCCAGGGACAAAATAGTGCAAAGTAGTCCCAGAGGGAAATAAGGACTTAAGCTGTGACTGGGACTCTTTTGGCAAAGAGTCTGGCTGGAGTCTAGTTACAGCTAAGTTGAAAACTAATGGACTAAATTCTTTGGCAGAAGATATTTCAAGAAAGCCTAACTTAGAAATAGTGGGGTGTCTATCAATGCAGATCTACAGTGACAAAGAGCAAATGGGGCAGAAAGAAATGAGTAGGAAAAGAAAAAGAGGAGGAGGAAGATTAACATTGGAGCCAAGACATGTGGTGAAAAAGAGGAGCCCCTTCATATAGAAACTAAAGTTATTAAGGAGAGGCCTAGAGATTTTCATGTAACCAATGGAAAGAGCACTTTCAGGAAAAGTCTATAACCAACTAAGCCTCCAACTTGTGAACGAAAACATTGCTAGGATTTTCTACTTCTAGAGAACCACAGCACAGAAAACCTGCCAATGTGAATGAAGCAGGCCAAGGTTCCTCCCAAACCTTCTGGCAAGGAGAGCTGCATACAGGAAGTGGTACTAGCCCAAGAGAGAGATGTATGTTACAATCAAAAATGGAAGAGCTGAGCCATCTAAACCCTTTGGAAGTAAAGTCCCAGAAGTAGAATTTGTAGCTACTGGACTAGGTGCTTGTCCTGTTGGTTTTTGCTCTTGCTTTGGCTTGGTATTTCCTCACAATGCTTTTATCCCTCCCTTTTTGAATGGGAATGTCTAGTAGGTTCCACTGAATGTAGGGAGTATGTAATTTTTTTTTTTCCACAGGGGCTTATAGTTAAGAGATTTCCTTAAATTGCGAAAAGACTTTGGACTGTGGATTTTTGAATAGTATTAAGACTGGGAAAGACTATGAGTTCCTTTATCAATAGAGTAATTTCATTTTGTATTTTATAGTGATCATTGTCATAGGCCACAGAAATGAGACCACTCTGACCTGATTACAGTTTTGTATGATTTTAATAATGGCTGAGCAAGTCCCTCATTTTGGGAAGAGGAACAGGCCAGACCTTAAGATGGAGACATCATATATAGGTTTCTTTAGTCAGTTATGTTACAGTATGTTAACATTAACACAATATTAGGTAAACTGAAACTCAAAGAAATTCCAGGAGTTATACATTGGCCCAAGCAAACAGTATCCCAACTTAATTCCAACAGTTATACATTGGCCCAAGCAAAGAGTAGCTAAGGAAATTCCAGGAGTTATACATTGGCCTAAGCAAACAGTAGCCTAAGGAAATTTCAGCAGTTATACATTGGCCACAATTTAATGGTTGACCACAAAGCAAGAGAAAGAAAAAAAGCAAAAACAAAAACAAAACTAAAAAAAAACAAAACAAAAGAACAAACAAAAACCAGAATCAAAGGTCATCAGTTATAGCAGGGGCAGAGTCACAGTCTCATAGGTTCCAGAAATTCAGCTTGGGACGGTAAAGAAACTTAACTTTATTAAAATGGAGGTAGACTTAAGATGAAGTCAGCTCACTTCAGATGATTTGTTCCTTTCAGTCATGAGCTTATGGGGGTCAGAGAGTGGAATGTGGTGGTTTGAATGAGACTATCCCCTATAGACTCCTAGCATTTGGACATTTTGTCCCCACTTTGTGGCACTGTTTCTCTCTCTCTCTCTCTCTCTCTCTCTCTCTCTCTCTCACACACACACACACACACACACACATACACAACTATATATACATGATGCAGACTCCATTTACTGCTGTTTTGTGATAGATAATCTATCAGTGAGCTGGTCCTTGGAGAGAAACGATTCCCTCCTTCCCTCAGAATCCATTGATCTTCATCTAGAGGTGGGACACCATGTAAATTCCCCCAACCACACTGGCACATGAACTTTTTTTGTCATTATGCAGGTCTTGCTAGGATACCAGACTGTGGATACTCCACAGGTACAGCTTCCCTAGCATGTCTAGCATACATCATCTAGACAGATAATCTGGTTCCTTTGGCATTTACAATCTTTCCATTCCCTCTTCCATGAGGTTCCCTGGGCCTTAGGTGTAGAAGTGACATTTGGGATGTATCATTTAGGGTAAGGACCCTCACACTCATCCTCTGCATTCTGGATAGTTGTGGAACGTTGTAATTGTCTCCATCTGTTGCAAAAAGGATGCTTCTTTAATGAGTGGTGAGAACTACACTTGTCTGTGAATATAAGGATAGAGTACAGTTAAAGAGAGAGAGTAAGAGAGAAAGAGAGAGAGAGGAGAGAGAGAGACGATAAGAGAGAGAAGAACAAGAAATTGAGTTAGAGGTGGGACATAGGGGATGGAAGGGGCCTTGAAATGCTAGAAATTATGTAAATATAATACTCATGAATGTAATTCTCAAAGATTTAAATATTTAAAAATAAATTAATTTATTTAAGCTTTAAGAATACAATTTTTAAAAAGAACCGTTCTAGGCTGGAGAGATAGCTCAGTGGTTAAGAGCACTGGCTGTTCTTGTAGAAGACCCAGGTTCAGTTCCCAGCACCAACAGCTGACAAGCATTGGTCATTGCAGTTCCTCAGGATCTGAAGCCCTATTCTGGCCTCTGTGGGCACTGCACAACATGGGTGCACTTACATACATGCATACACTCATACACATAAAATCAGTATAAATTTTAAAATTCCATTGTTTATCTCCCTTTACAACATCCTGTTGTTTTACTCAATTTGAACACCCTGCATTCCCTCCAAGATGGAACATCTTTACCTCAGAGCAAGTTCCTACCCAACAACTCTTCACAAGAATGGGTCAGTTAATAATTTCTTCATGGAGCAGGAAGGGGCTCCTCGGGCCCTACCCTACACCTGGAGCTATTGGCAGTTAATGGCAGCTGGAGCAGAGAGAGTTGTTTTCCTTTCTTGACCACTGGTTGGCTGCTCAAGCCCCAGGGCATGACCCCACAACACTCCCATGTGGGAAGCACTAACTTGACTCAGTGGGCAAAAATTTAAAGACACAGTGTTGCCACAAAAATAGGAGAAAACAGGGGCTGGAGAGATGGCCTAGCGGTTAAGAGCACCGACCGCTCTTACAGAGGACCCGGGTTCGATCCCCAGCACCCACATGGTGGCCGAGAACCGTCTGTAACTCCAATTCCAGGAGAACTCCAGTTCCAGGGGAATCCAACACCCTCTTCTGACCTCCGCGGCATTGCACGACACGGGTGCACAAACCTACATGCAGACAGTACATTCATACACATACAGAAATAAATAAAATTAATAAAAAAAAATTTTAAAAAATAGGAGAAAACAGGCGGAGTTTGCTGGGATGGAATCTGCATGAATGTGATAAAAATACATTATATACATGTATGAAATTTTCAAAAACCTTTAAAATATTATCATTTTGTAATATTATGTATATGAGTATATTGCCTGAATGTGTCTAAGTGCACCCATGTCATGCAGCAACCTCAAGAGTCAGAAGAGAGCAACAGATCCCCTAGAACTGGAGTTATGGATGGTTCTTAGCTTCTATGTGAATGCTGGGAATTAAATCTGGGTCTTCAGCAAGAGCAGACAGTGTTCTTAACCACAGAGATATCCCTCCAGCTCCAAACACTTTTTTTTTTTTTTTTTGGTCTTTTCGAGACAGGGTCTCCCTGTAGCCCCAGCTGTCCTGGAACTCACTCTGTAGACCAGGCTGGCCTTGAACTCATAAAGATCCGCCTGCATCTACCTCCCAAGTGCTAGGATTAAAGGCATGTGCCAACACGCCCAGCTTGAAACACATCTTTTAAAAAGACAAGGAAATATTTTTGAAACAATGAGAATGCTGAAAGATTCCCTGAACATCATATTATTTTAGTTCATTTTTGCCAATGGTAATCCTTCATATGGGTTGTTATGTGTACAATTCATATATTCATTAAACACACAGATGCATAAGTATGTGTGTTATTTAGAAATGTATGTGCAAAACTGATTTTGAAATGCAGAATATTGCCAGGCCTGGTGGCACACATCTTTAATCCTAGAACTTGGGAGGCAGAGGCAGGCGAATCTTTGTGAGTTCAAGGCCAGCCTGGTCTACAGAATGAGTTCCAGGACAGCTGTGGCTGCAGGGAGACCCTGTCTTGAAAAGACTCCCCCCCCAAAAAAAAGAAATACAGAAAATTAAGCAGGCCATGTGTCACCTGTCTCCACAGGTCCCAAATATGAACTTTAGTCCCTTTAGCTTCAGAGCCATAACCCTTAACATATGCAGTGTCCTTTACTGTTTGTTTTGACCCTGTTTTCTTCTTCTTCTTCTTCTTCTTCTTCTTCTTCTTCTTCTTCTTCTCCTCCTCCTCCTCCTCCTCCTCCTCCTCCTCCTCCTTCTTCTTCTTCTTTTTGTCTTTGTGAGACAGGGTTTCCCTGTAGTCCCAGCTGACCTGGAACTTACTATGTAGGCCAAGCTGGCCTTGAAATCAGAGATCTGCCTGCTTCTGCCTTTGCCTCTGCCTCTGCCTCTGAGTGCTGGGATTAAAGGTGTATGCCTCCATACTCACCTTGACCCTATTTTAAAAATCTCCTCTGTATGTGATGTTTACTCACATATTTCAACAATCACAATCTCTCTCTGCTCCATGATCTCTTTGTTACCTGATCATTACAAGGGTCATAACATATACTTTTAGAATCTGTGTAGAACTTACTTCTGTCTAGGATTTAATAATGAATACTGGTTGATTCATTGACCAATAAATACAATTTTATTTTTATTTTATCAAAATTTCAATTTTATAATAATACAGCCTTACAACATGACACTATCAGTACCATCAGAAGTAGTCAAAAGACCCTGTTCTAGGACTACAAGACTGTAAACCCTTAGTTTTCTTCATAAGAATGCCATTAGCAAATTATTTATTAAAGGATAGTCAGTTAAATATATGCTGAATGGATAAAATATTTTATAAGTGTTAAACCATTTCTCATAGACACAAATTAGAAACATAATGAAATGTAAATTTGCAGATATTATTTTAAATATGTTTTCCAAAATTGCATCATGAAATTTGTTTTCTAGTTAAGTGATTCAGTTTTCCCATATTGATTCAAAATCCTCTTTTTTCCAAAGTTCCTTAAAATGCAGATCCTTATTACAAAGATTTAGATAGTATATTATCTAGTGTATTTTAATACCTTATTTAGATATTATCCACTATTTCATGTAGAAAACACTTTTATGCATTTCCCATCAATTGCAAATTGTTTCAAATGACTGATGGGAACTGTGGATTTGACATCAGCCTTAGACTCAGAAGGACCAAATAGGGAAATCCCACAGACTTCCTGTGCTTATGTCCTTCCATGTCCATCCTGGTGCCAGGTGATTTGGTCTTAACAAAAAGCCATTCTGAAATGTTCCTGTATGGGAAAATACTCTGGACCCTGTGAACAAGAAATAGTTGATTATATAATAACTAAAATGATGCAGAACAACATCCAGAAATCCTTTTCTCTGTTTGCACTTATAACAGGATAAGGTTATTGTCATTTTCAATATTACCTGGAGCAGTGCTTTATAAAGCAGAGGTTGACAAAGTAGCAATGTGCCAAATTATTCCTTCTTCCAACTGTTAAAGAAACAGTTTTCATAAGACACAGTCATTCATTTACCTTCTCTATAACTATTTTCACATGTAGAAATAGTTGCATGTGAAAAAGAACATGCATTAGAAAATATCTAAGTTCTTATTATCCAGATTTTATACAGAATGCTTACAAATTCTATTCTAAGTACAGTATAAAAGATTCTAGTCTGTGATGTACTTGACTGCAAGCCGACTGCATTCTTATCAATGAATTTGAATGGACAGGACAAGGAGATTTCAAGTATATATGTCTTCCTCAACATTGCAACTGAAATATCAAGTAACCTTTGAATTCCTTACTCTTACCATGAAGAGATACATCAAGAATCACTAGTCGTTTTAGGAAAATATTCTAACAAGGAAATAGGAAAGAAGAAATCCAAGAGACTAGTGAAAACATTGTTTCAATTTTTATTTAATCTGTCATCCAGGGGTTAGACTTCACAAATTGTGAGAACCAGATACTCAAACCCCATTTTCAACCAAGCTTCATGTAGAATTCTCTATCCTTTCCTGCAATCATCTCAATTGATGCAGAAAAATCCTTTGACAAAATCCAGCATCCTTCATGTTCAAAGTTCTAGCGGGAATTGAACATTCCCCAACATAATCAAAGCCATATACAACAAACCCACAGCCAACATCATCCCAAATGGAAAGAAGTTAGAAGAATTCCCCATAAAGGCAGGAGCCCTGCAAGGCTGCCCCCTATCACCACTCCTCTTCAATATAGTGCTTGATACACTTGGTAGGGCAATAAGGCAAGAAATGGAAATTAAAAGAGTACTAATTGGAAAAGAGGAAGTCAAGCTATCCCTTTTTACAGAGGAAATGATAGTTTACCTAAGGGATGCTAAAAACTCTACCAGAAAACTCCTAGAAATGATAAAGACTTTCAGTAAAGTGGCAGGATACAAAATTAACCTAGCCTTTCTTTATACCAACAAGCAACAGAAGAATGAATATAAGGAGACCCTCCCACTCACAATAGCCTCAAAAACAATAAAATACCTAGGAACAAACTTAACCAAAGGTATGAAAGACATCTACCACAAAAATTTTAAACTCATGAAGGAGATTGAAGAAGATTTCAGAAGATGGAAAGACCTCCCATGCTCATGGCTTGGAAAAATTAATATAGTAAAAATGTACATTCTACCCAAATTAATATACAGATTCAATGCAATACCAAGTAAAATCCCCAAAGTTTCTTCACAGGCTTGAGAAAAAAATCCTTAAATTCATATGGAAAAAATAAAGACCCTGAATAGCCAAAGCAACCCTGAGTGAAAAGAGAAATACAAGGGGGAATCACTGTATCAGACCTCAAAATATATTACAGGGCTATAGTCATAAAAACAGCCTGTTACTAGCACAAAAACAGACCTGCAGAACAATGAAGCAAAATTGAAGATCCAAACTTGAGGTCATATAATTTCAGCCACCTCATATTTGACAAAGGGGCCAAGAAGACACAATGGAGGAAAGACAGCATCTACAGCAAATGGTGTTGGCAAAACTGGATCACCACTTGTAGAAGAATAAAATTAAATCCCTACCTCTCACCCTGTACAAAAAAAATTCTAAATGGATCAGAGACCTCAGTATGAAACCTGAAACTCTGAGGGTGATAGAAGAAAATTTTGGCAGCAACCTACAAGACATAGGGGTAGGAAAAGACTTTCTAAATCAGACAGCAGCTGCTCAGGAAATAAGGTCAACAATTGACAAGTGGGACCTCATTAAACTCAAATGCTTCTGTACAGTGAAAGAAACAATCAGTGAAGTGAAGAGAAAACCCACAGAGTGGGAGGAAACCTTTACTAATGTTACATCTGACAGAGCATTAACTTCCAGAATATATAAACTACTCAAAAAACAAAGAAATAAGAAAACAAATGACCCACTCAAGATGGAGTAAAAAGCTGAACAGAGACTTCACAAGTGAGGAAATAAAGATGGCTGGGAAACATGTTTTTTTTTTTCTTCTATTACTTCTTTATTTTTTTTTCATTTTTTAACAATAAGTAATAATTTATGACTACAAGCATCCTTCATGTAAAACCAATTTGCAAGCAGTTGTGCCCAAACCCACACAGCCCAAGTGTCCCACCATCCAGCTGGGGGGGGGGCGGCTTGTATGTACAATCAAGTTGATCAATTAAGTGTCCAGTCTATATTTCTGTAGTTTCACCATTCACCTCAATCACAGCCCTTACATTCTACCATGCCCCCTCTTCCACAGATTGTTCCCTAGGCTTAGAAAAGGGGCACGGGTGGATGACGAAGGCACAACAGTCTACTTTCTCTGGAGTTGTCTTACTCTGGTCAATTCTGGCTGTTTCCTTTCATGGGCTGACAGTTTGTCCAGGAATAACCTTTCAATCCTACTAATGAAGCACAAGCAATTAGATATATAGGTATTTAAACAGTACTAATTGTTATGGTAGGTTACTTTGGTATAGACACAGATGTTTGGATGGTATGTTAATCCATGAATTACATTTTTTCTGTTAAATATGACAGGGTCTTACTGTGGCTTATAACATCTCCTAACCACTAGAGGATGTAAGCTTGTGGCATTGGCATCAGCTGTGGGTTATTCCTCCAAGGAGAGAGCTACTAGCCAAATAGATTTGGGATATACAGACATATGGCTGCCACTGCTGCACAGTATTTCCAGGCAGGTGAGGTGTATCTGGTGCTGACGGAGGAGTCTTGCTTGACTCAAGGAGACCTATATTTATCCACAGATGGGTTTGATGCCTGTAGCAGTCTGAGGCTTTTCTTCCTTTCAATGTTCAGACAGGCCATCCTCTCTGCTGGCACTTCCTGGTACATCCTACACAAGGGCAAAGCTGTATCTTTTCTTTCTCAGCCATTAAGCTGGTGACGTTTTGACCTGTGGGAACATACAAATATTTTCCTGTAGGTAGTTTTAAGATTTAAATTGCAAAGTTTTTGACAAAAGTGTTTCATATATATCTGTATCCCCCCCTTTTTATTTTAGGTTTTTATTTTTTGACCCATGAGTCTAAAAAAGGCAGTTGTAGTACACATACCTATAGGCAGGAATCAAGGCACAGATTTCATCAAATTTACTCAAGCTGTTTTGGGTGACTGTATGTCGTTAACTTGGGAAGAAAACTTAATTACTTAAGTTAAATCATCCTACAGGTAAAAGAGAATGCTACAAGATGATACTGTACAACAGAAAAATTATAGAGAACATTTGTATGTGCCAATCCCAAAGTTATTGTTATACAGATTTTAGGTAAAACAAATGTGGACAACAACAATGTATATTTCCAATTAACATGGTGTTTTAGGACTTAGTAAAAGTAAATATGTGTATATTAAACAACATTGGTTTAAAGGTTTTGATAAAAATGAGAAACATCTTAAGAAGTGTTCAACATCATTAATAATTAAGGAAATGCAAATTAAAACCACTTTAAGATGTCATGTTACTCCAATAAGACTGCCTAGGACCAAGAAAACAAATGATACCAAATGCTGGAGAGGTTGTGGGGAAAGGGGAACTCTCATCCACTGCTGGTGGGAATGTAAACTTGTACAACCACAATGGAAAACAGTGTGGAGAATGCTTAAAGGACTCAAGATTAGCCTACCACCTGACCCAGTCATACCACTCCTGGGTATATATGCACAAAACTCATCCTACCACAGAGATATATGCACATCCATGTTTATTGCAGCTCTCTTCACAATAGCAAAGAGTTGGAACCAACCTGAGTGCTCCTCAATCAATGAGTGGATGGAGAAAATGTGGCACATCTACACAATGGAGTTCTATGAAGTGATAAAGAAAGATGACATTATGAACTTTGCAGGTATATAGAAGGAACTAGAAGATATTATGCTAAATGAGGTAACACAGTCCCAGAAAAATGAATGATGAATGGTATCCCTCATTTGTGGATGCTAGCATCAAATAAGGCAAACTGAGTAACATTAATGTTATATTTCTCTTTATCTGAAAGCAACTGTGCTCTTATAATGTGAATCCCTTAACAGACTCTAGAATTAATCTACTACCTATTTTCAGACTTTTTATAATTTTTGTACAAGGGTGGAAGGTGGGGGCTGGAGAGATGGCCTAGCGGTTGGGAGCACCGACTGCTCTTACAGAAGACCCGGGTTCGATCCCCAGCACCCACATGGCAGCCGAGAGCCGTCTGAAACTCCAGTTCCAGGAGGGCTCCAGTTCCAGGGGAATCCAGCGCCCTCTTCTGACTTCCGCGGCATCGGACGACACGGGTGCACAGACTTGCATGCAGACAGTGCATTCATAGACATACAGAACTAAATAAAATTAATAAAAAAAAAAATTAAAAAAATAAAATAAAAAAAACAAGAGTGGAAGGTATGTTTGTATATTTTACAGCAATATAAAATTAAAAGGGAAAATGTAGATCCTGAAATATGATTTGGAAATAACATATAATTTATTTTCAGAGGACATGATTTTAGTACACGTGTGACATAAATAAATGCATATGGTGAAACAATACAGATTGGAGGGAACAACAACAACAAAAGAACTGGAACAGAAAACTGACTGAAACAGTAGAGTTATCCCCCACCCAAAAATAATAATAATATGCTTCGAAAAACTTTGAAAAGACTCAGCAGGGGAAACAGGACATGTATGGCAGACAGCATGAACTTGGGAGGGGAGGGGAGGGGAGCATGGAGGGGGAAATGAGTCTCAATTGAACTGAGAAGTGATGTATGAAATGCACAAAACTTCAATAAAAGATTTTTAAAAAAGAACTCTAGATGTGCTGGGCGTGGTGGCCCACGCCTTTTTTTAAAAACTAGGACAAGAAATAAGGTCATGAAAACAATAGAAAGAATAGGATAATAATGTTACTATAGAATAGGATAACAATGTTACAATAGAATAGGATAATGATGTTACAATAGACTAGGTTAATGATGTGACAATAGAATAGGCTAATGGTGTTATGGTAGAATAGGATAGTGATGTTACAATAGAATAGGATAATGATGTGACAATAGAATAGGATAATAATGTTATTATAGAATAAGATAATGATGTTACAAGATGAGGACAAATGCATTAAAATTGCTCATAAATTAAGAGGTAAATAATTTAAGAGAATTTTATACAACTTAAAGGTGTTTCCAAAATGAACATGTCCTACTGAATGATCAACCCAGGGAATATGGAAAGACATATATCAATCAGTATCATTAAAGCTGAGAAAACTATTCAGCAGAGAGAGAAAAACAAATTCATATTTAAGATATCTTCTCTGCAACATAAGGAACTTAAAGTGCAGTTTATTCATCCTTCTTTTTCTACCTGAAATTTAAATTCTAGTTTAATGCTCTCTGTGAGGTTTTCCACTTTGCCAGCTGGTCTCTGTGAATCTAATCATTTTGGGCTTGTCTACTTTAATCTTTTCCTTTTTGTGAATAGGGAAAGATGTCCCTGTAGCATCAGATGGCCTGGAACTCACTAGGAGACCAAACTGGACTGCATCTCAAAGAGATCCATTTGCCTCTGCTTCCAGAGTGTTGGGATCAAAGGTGTGAGTACATACATAAAGCTCTGTTACTTTAATCTCAATTTTGTTATTTTAGAAAGTTTAATCTGTTATTTCTTTGTGACTTATTGTACCTTCTTTTCTATTCTACATTATTTTTCAGGTTAATAACATCTACTTTTTAATATTAGTGGGTGCCTTTAGAAATGACTCTGTGAGCAATGATATCACTAATTAAAGGAGGCATCTATAACAGGTTTTTTTTCTTATATTGAGCATTTGTACATTTTATGCCATTGTTCTGAATCAAATTTAGGGCCTGCCTTCCATGCCCTAACCCCCATCAGAGTTTGTGCATTACATCATCCAAGTTAAGTCCTATCCGGTCAAGCTTTTGAACCCAGGTATCCTTCTATGCAAATTTATCCACTGGAGTCTAGTCACCACATCTAGAAATCTTAAGTAAGGCAAGCTCTCCCTCACCCAGCAGTAATCAGTCTCCAGTAGTTGTCAGTCCAGGGCTGGCACATCACCCATTTCTCTTGCTCCACTGTGGGACCTTGTCTGAGTTGGCGTGGATCCCATGTCTGATGCCAACATCACCACAAGTTGACATGTGCAAGCTTCCAGTAGTCTGTAAGCCTCTGCTTCCCTACATTCATGCACTAGCCTTGGCTCTTACAATCTTTTTACCTCCCTTTCTGCAATGATCCCTGCTCTGTGTGGGTGGGTGAGGTTTAATATAAGAGTCCTATCCAGGGATACACACTCTGGATGTTCTCATTCTTTAAAACTTGGCCAGTTGTGACCTTCTTTTTGCATCACACTCTACTGTGTAAGGAAGCTTCACTGGTAAGAATTGAGGAATGCACTCTCTTTCTGTTTCTCAGTCCACTAAGTTCCACAAGTCTTAGGTGTAGAGGTTCAATTGTGATGTGTAGCCCAGGACTGGGCATCTTTCAGATATATATTCTCTGCATCTGAGCAGTTGTGGGATTCTTCAGTAGCCTCCATTTGTTGCAAAGAGAAGCTTCTTTGATGAGTGGTGTATGATATGCTTGTCAGTAAATGTAAGATTCCATATTTAGCATATGATAAGACATTTCATTTATGTAGAGATATCAATAGGGTTTTCTCTAGAATCTGTCCATTCCAGCCATGTGCATTTGACTGAGTTTACAGTGGCTCTCATGACTTCACTCCCATTTAAAGGGTTTTAAGACCAATTAGAGAGCTGTTGATTAGTACCCAGATAATAGGGCCACTACTGCACAAATAGAGATAGTTTCCTTTATGGCCGGGTGGACCATTGATAGATTTTCGCCCATAGGAGTGTGACTATAACATACCATTATGAACGCTAAACTTCAAGTAGAAGGTTCCCAGGTTAGTTCCTGCTCTATTACTCCACGTCCTGTTTCTGAAGTATGACCTGTGTTGATCAGTATAGTCTAGTTTTCTAGTTCTAGGAGATAATCAAGAGCCTTGGCGATAGCCTGTATTATTTTGAGAGTCTATTGGATCATTCTCACCAACCACTCAAAGGGAAGTGTCTTCTGTCTGGCACTGTGTTCCTTGCCTTACAACCCCCAGGTATACCTGTGTATGGGAAGGTGTTAGTTCTATGGTGGAACAAGCTGAAGAGAGTATGCAGGTGGGATCACTGCAGTAGCATCCTAGAGTACACGTCATAGGGTGCGACAGGCAACTTTGTGAGAGACAGCTCCCACACTGCATGACATCATGTCCAGAAGTCATCCTAGAACTCCATACCATGAACTCATGTGACTTTTACTCATGACTCTGAAACATGCTAGCTGAAATGTTAGCCCACACATGCCCAGCTCAGGTACATCCACATCTACCCCTTCTGTTTTTTGTCCCCAAAGCTCAGAGAGCTCGATAGACGTGGTGGTCAGTTTCCTTTGTCTGGCCCAAACAGCCATAACTACTTTGTAAAAGCACTAAACAATTATAATAATCAATGCCCATGTAAAACCCCAATACAGGGTAAACCAATGAGTAAACATAAGCAATAAATACAATGTCCATGTGAACCCAATTAGTAAGCATCTGTGTCCAATTCTTGTACAACCCAGGGTCCCCAAGTCTAGTTGGAGAGGTTTGCATGCACAAACATGCTGATCTAATAAAAGTTCTGTCTGTTTTTGCTGTGACCTCACAACTCACTCCCCTTCTTTGACTCTTAAAAACTGACATGCCAACAACTTCTGTGAGACTCCCTGGACCTTGGAGGGGAAGGCAAGAGAGACTGAGAGATAGAACAATCCATTTTTTTCTCTGAGGTGACACATCAAACTCTTGGGTCTGTTCAAGTTCTGTTTTCAACAGACTGGTGGCTCATTGAGTAGTCTCCTTATTTCTACTAATAAAACACAAATAGCAAGAAGCACAGATATTTAAAGAAACATTAATCATTATAACAAGCTATGCTATGGGGACAAACCCATATACTTAGATGGTATCTTAGTTGGGGCATCACAGCTCTTTAACAAAAGGATGACAATAGTTTTCTAAAGTGGCCTATAAAATTTTCTGCACTAGTAGATACCAAGATTGCAATATCAGTTGTCTGTCCTACCCCACCAAGGACCGGGCTATAGATCCAATTGGAATTTTTCTGGGTGCACATGTACCAGGCTGCCACTGTTGCACTATACCTTCTTTGGCATGTAAAACTGAAGCACATGAGGTCTGTAGTAGGACTTTATAGACCTCTTCTTTCCAGGGATTTGCATAGTGCTCTCTGGCACCATGAAGGTCAGCCATCTATTTTCAGTGCAAGGTCTCAGCACAATTTTTCTTTCTCATGCTTACATCATGCAGTACCTTCAGTACTAGGGTCTTACTGTCCACTTCCTGTGTGCAGCTCACCTTGGCTCTATAAGGGGGAATAGCTAGGACATATAGGCAGGAGATTCAAGGAGATGATCTCTCCTACTCTTGCCATCTTGTGCAGAATTTGCAGAGTTCCTGGTCTGGAATGAACATGAAGAGAGGGAGAGCCCAAAAATCCGGCAAGTGACCGACTCATCCATTCACTCTATGAGCAAGCCCATTAAGCTTGCTAGAATCTTCTAAACTGTAGTCTTGGAAAGTCTTTCTTCCATTTTCCTTTGGGACCTCAGGAGTAAGAAATGGTAAGGAAATTTCTGCAACAGGGGGAACAGAGGTCCTGGGAGTTTAATGGCCAGGCAATCTGGCTTCAGGTTCACTGAGAGACTCAGTCTCAAGGGAATAATGTAGAGTGTGATAAAGTAACATATCTGATGGTTCTCTCTGGACTCCACATGTGTGTGTAAATACAAAAACAGATATACACATACATATACAAATGCCATGTACACACAGCCACACAGGCAATGAAATAATAAAAGCCTGCCTTTTTCTAAATGCCTACTGAAGTTAGTTTTCTGCCTTCCAAGAATAAGTTTGTTAACACTATAGTTCTGCTAGAATTTTAAATAAATACAGCAGGAAAATAATCTACCATTCCATAGCTAGTTAGATGGCATTCTGCAGGATCAATTCTGTGGATGGAGCACAAGAGCCAGACAAAGGCAGCCATCCCTGGACATTCTTCTGGGCACAAAGAACGTTTCATGGGTCACATGACCCCATGAGGAGGGATGGACAGATGGAACAGCTGTGAGGGATAATGAGGAGCTGAGGAGAGGTGGTACTCCCTTACCATTGGCCATGGATGTTAGTGTGACTGGAGTTGCTAGAGTAAGGCAGAGCTTCTTTGAGAAAAGAAACAAACAACCCAGCAGAAGTGGAACAGAGAAACTGGAAGGCAGGAGCCAGGCCATTTCTGGAATTATTACTTGAAACCTAGATTTAAGCTACAACTAAAGCCAGTCTATTTCTCCCCAGGATATCCTCTCTGACACTTGAAATTTAAAATGTGGTGTGATGTGTGTGTGTGTGTGTGTGTGTGTTTATGAGAGATCAAAATTCTTAAAATGTTATGTGAATACTAAATTTAGTAATATATGTCACAATTCTAGATATTGGAACATTTTCCAAATACGGACATGTCTTTTTACCTGGTTATATATATATATATTATATAATATATATTATATATTATATATATTGTTATATATTTACCAAAAATATTTACTAAAATATATATAGTTAGTAAATAACAATACAAACAATAAGTGAAGCTCCTAAAGTCTTTCCAAACTAGTACAAGGTTTTATACTGGTATTTAAAAAGCCAAAATTGAAAGAAGTTCCTGAGGACTCCAGGGAATTAGCCATGAGGCGCTTTATAGGTCACCTTTGGAGACAGCATAGGTGAAGAGGAGTTGCTGAAGGCACTACATAGACA
The DNA here is from genome assembly GCA_009823505.1 of Rhizomys pruinosus. Taxonomy (NCBI): domain Eukaryota; kingdom Metazoa; phylum Chordata; class Mammalia; order Rodentia; family Spalacidae; genus Rhizomys; species Rhizomys pruinosus. The sequence goes on from VZQC01006517.1 coordinate 98,086, forward strand.
AAAAAGCACTTGACAAAATAAAATATTCAGTTATGTATCCAGGCCAAGGAAAATATTCAGAATTCAGTAGACCTTCAAATCCCCAAGGCAGCGTGACTTTGTACTGAAGAATATCTTCATGTAGAGAAACACTCTCTATTGATGAAATGGTAATTCTTTATGACCCGCACATGAATTACTGGAGGCAATAAAAGCAGAGGGAAAGTTCTATTTCCCCGACTTTCCTCTAGTTAACCACTCCCACCCTGGCACGCACTGTGTTTGGCACTGAGTGCTTCAAAAAAAAAAAAATAATAAATAAATAAATAAATAAATAAATAGATAAATAAATAAATAAATGATCTAAGCTTTCTGCAAATGCACCTGAGATTAAGGTTAAGTGAATTGCTAAATGAATGGCTGCACAGGAACTCCTGAATCCCACTTGTCCACAATTATAGGTCAAAGCCAGGTTCTAACAAAATGGAGATGGAGATCCTCATCTGAGGTTTTTTCAAAGTTCATATTTAGACAAGCCACTTGCAAACTTGTTGGGCAGGCTAACTGAATTAGATGCTCCATGTACGGTTAGCATTTGTAGTTTAACCAGGCCACCAGATGATTCACTCTCAACTTGCAACCACTTGCCTTAGCCTCGTGTCCTTGTAATTAGAGTGGCCAGCCTGACATTGTTCCTTTCACAACTCAAACATAACACTTTCCGGGACTCATTGCCCATAAAGGAGACGGCTGAAACCCTGAACCACACAGTTTAATGAGGTTTTCCACTATTTCTAGTCTTATAAATTGAGAGACTTGCTGAAATACTGACTCATATTTTATGCAAGATGAACAGAGATGGGAAGGCAGCACATAAACATAGTATTGACATCATTTTCAGAAATGTTCTGGAGCTGGAGAGATGGCTCAGTGGTTTAGCGCACTGGCTGCTCTTGGAAAGACCTGGGTTCAAATCTCAGTACCCACATGGCATCCAACAACCATCTGTTACTCCAGTCCATATACATAAAATTTATAACAATTAAAATTATATTCCCACCTTTTCACACTAGACTGTACTCTACACAAGGGACTAATAATATAATGTGTTCCCATAAGAACACGCCTCTCTTGGGTACTGGAGAGAGGGCTCAGTGGTTAAGAGTGCCAACTGCTCTTGCAGGAGACCTGGGTTCTATTCCCAGCCCCCGCCTGGTGGCTAAGAACTGTCTTTAAGCTGGGTGTGGTGGCAAACGCCTTTAATCCTAGCACTCAGGAGGCAGAGGCAGGGGGATCCCTGTGAGTTCAAGGCCAGCCTGGTCTACAGAGTGAGTTCCAGGCCAGCTGGAGCTGCAGGAAGACCCTGTCTCAAAAACAAAACAAAACAAAAAACAAAACAAAAAAATGCTTCTCACTGTACTAAAGGCAACAAAAAAACAAAATAAAAACCTCTAAAGGTTAAACTGAGTTAACCAATTTCCTTGTAAGAGTCCATCATATTTATTAGAAGTCTTCTTCTTCTTCTTTTTTTTTTTTTTTTTTTTTTTTTTTTTTTT
>VZQC01006517.1:102911-258038 GCA_009823505.1 Rhizomys pruinosus
ACAGGATCTCCCTGTAGCCCCAGCTGTCCTGGAACTCACCTTGTAGACCAGACTGGCCTTGAACTCACAAAGATCCGCCTGTCTCTGCCTCCTTAGTGTCTCTTTCCCATGTTTGAAAGGTAATGTTTAGTTAAAGAACTATTACCACAAAAAAAAAAAAAAACAATAGAAAAGGGAGAGCTTTCCTTGAGGAAGGGATGCTAAGTAGGTTAACCAGGCTCCAGTGGATAAACTCACATCAAGTGACATTTGGGGACAGAAACTTGGCTTGACAGGCTTCAACATATATGACAGAATACATGAAATCTGGTGGTGGGGTATGAGGGTGGCTAATTGGGGAGGAGATCTAAACAGGATCAAGATGTATTATAGGCACATTATAAAAATTTTATTCACAATTAAAAATAAAATGGACTTATGAAAAGAGAAAGGAGTTCCACTAAGAGAAGCTTCATGTGATTATAAGGAATGTCTTCAAAGAAGCTTCAACAAGTAGAAAAGGGGAAAATGTACAAAGGTGGAGGTGAGGAGTCTTCAGGGAAGAACTTAACAAGCTACAATTAAGTTTCCTCCATAGTACACTTTATCTTATGGAAACAAATCCTACTGATGAGTAATCACAAAAGTATTGGTCGACGTGCTTGGGTTGATGCATAACTGTCTGAATTTTGTTAAGCTTCAGACAAGCGTCTGTTAAATTTTGTGTTTAATTTTAGACAGAAACATATATTGGAATGTATGTTAAAGATTTAAACCAGAAAATAAATACCAACTAGACTGAAAACCACAAGAGTAATCACAGAATGTTCATGCTCTAAATCATCCCATATTCTAACTTCCCAGTAAAAGCACAAATCCTTCTTATAGGATCAATAGGAGCTATCCAGAAGATGCTAGTTGAAGACCACTCACACAGAAAGGCCTGGTGTGGTAGCCTGCGCCTGTCATCACAACTCTGGGGAGGCAGTCAGGCACATCCCCATGCCTCACTGGCTCCCTAGCTTAGCCTGCTTAGTGAACTCAGGCCAATGAGAGACCCTGTTTCAAAACACAAGATAGAGGGCACCAGAGGAATGGCATTTCTTCATGTATACATTTCATCTTGTGAAACAAATTATACTGACAGATAGCTACAAAAATATTTAGCAAATGGTTGGATACATAACAATGTTAATTATACATTGTTTAGATGTATGTCTTAAAAATTTGAGGTTGTTGTCGGGCATGGTGGTGCTCGCCTTTAATCCTAGCACTTGGGAGGCAGAGGCAGGTGGATCTTTGTGAGTTCAAGGCCAGCCTGGTCTACAAAGTGAGTTCCAGGACAGCTGGGGCTACAGGGAGACCCTGTCTCGAAAAGACAAAAAAAAAAAAATTTGAGGTTGTTTCAGGAGACATAGAACCCAAAAGGGCCTGAATGGCCAAACCATAAAGATTACTACAGAGTATGGTTCCATTGACAGACCCGTGGCTCAGGGCACATTGTAGAAGAGGGGGCAGAACGATTGTAAGAGCCAGGGAGGCAATGAAAGACCAAATGGAAATGAGTCCTACAAGCTCCTGGCACCTGGTTCATATGAACCTACAGCATTGATATCAGTATGCACAAGACCCATGCAAGCTCAGCTGGACAAAAACTCAGGACAGAACTGTTGGAATGGGTAGTAGAACCCAACCTTGCCTGAGGAAATATTGGCAGCAGATGGTGGTCAGGTGAGGAAGACTTGGCCTTCTTTAGAAAAGAGACTCTAGGGGCTGGAGAGATGATCTAGCGGTTAAGAGCACCGACCGCTCTTACAGAGGAACCGCGTTCGATCCCCAGCACCCACATGGCAGCCGAGAACCGTCTGAAACTCCAATTCCAGGAGAACTCCAGTTCCAGGGGAATCCGAGACCCTCTTCTGACCTCCGCAGCATTGCACGACACAGGTGCACAGACTTGCATGCAGAAAGTACATTCATACACATACAGAAATAAATAAAATTAATAAAAAAATTTTTAAATAAGAGAAGTGTGATGACACAGTGGAGCAGTTTGATGACACAATGGAGCAGTGTGATGGCAGAATGGAGCAGTGGGAGGGCGCAAGGGAGCAGCGTGATGGAAAAATGGTGCAGTGTGAGGACACAATGGAGCAGTGTGAGGGCACAATGGAGCAGTGTGATGGCAAAATGGAGCAAAGTGATGACAAAATGGAGCACTGTGATGTCACAATGGGCAAGGTGTGGGCCCNGACTGAAAATTATATATGAAACAGATAAAAATGTAATAAAAAATAAAACAAAAATTTGAGGTTGTCCTTTACACACACACACACACACACACACACACACACACACACACGCAATTTGCTGTAATCAGCTCTTTTATAATTTTAGGGATGACATTTTAAAGGGGTTCTGTTCACTTACTTTCTATTCCTACAGTTCACTTTACTTTCAGGAATTAATTATAAATAGTTGTAATTTTGTGTATATACATGGTTATATTAGGAATTCTGAGAAATCTTTATCTTTGACCATATTTTAATGTAGTATTCATCCAGAATCCTGAAATATGACATTTCATTCATTCATGCATTAAGTTTCCAGATAAAATTCCTATTAGTAATAACAATAAATTTTTGTCATGTATTCATTGAAAATATAATAATCATAATTATACTTCAATACAGCAAGTCCAGTACATTGCATTATGATTCCCCTGCATGCTGCCCAGCCAGCTGCCCAGCCAGGGCTCACATCTTAGTTAGTTAGACACTCCACACACTACCCCAACTCTGCTTTGCTGTTCTTCCTGCCTGAGACCCTGACCACTGCTCATGCCCCCCCCTGCACCCAGACCTGCTGCAGAGATCACATCTGTTCTGCGTAGCTAGTTAGACCTTCGCCATGATGTCCCTACACCTTGGTCCTAGGCCCCCTCCTCATGGTCCTCCAAAGATCTCCTTAAGACTAGCCAGCCAAAATCCAGACATGGGATCTCATGGTCTTGAACCTGGTTTTGCTGGAGAGCAGTTGACTACCCAGCTTAGAACCACCCTGTCCTGACAATAAAAAGAAAAAGTGAACTGTGTTTGGTAGTGGATGCCTTTAATCTCAGCATTCAGAAGGCAGAGGCAGGCAGGTTTCTGTAAAACTGAGTCCTGGTCCTACATAGTGAGACCCAGGCCAGGTGGGGCTATAGGGAGACCCTATGTTAAAAGGACCAAAAAAAAATTAAATGTGAGATCCCCAAGCACAGACCAACTAGCTATTCATACAAGATCAGAAAGCAACCAAGCTACATCAACAATATAAACAAAGCCAAACTTCAGCTACTCAAAGGCAGTCTAGAACTGCATATCAGACAAAAGTAACAAAAGAAATCCATATACCCAGGCCACAATGCAAAAACAAAAATGACATGAAAAACCAAGATAATATGTCCCCATCAAAACCCACCAATCCTGAAGAACCCCAAGACAAAGTTTAAAAAAAAATCATAAACATGATCAAAGAATTCAAGGACTTTAAAGAACATGGAAACAAACAGCTCAAGGAGGATAGGAAGAAATTCACAACTGAAGTTCAAGAAAATAAGAATATGTGGTTGAACAAAATGTCAAAGACAAAGAAGGACTTGCAAGTTGGATTCATGGGAGCTGCAAATGGCAAGGAGGTTTTGTGAAGGCTTCTTTGGGGAAAAGGCTGGGCCATGCTGAGGCACTGGCTGCAATACAGGAATATGGTTCAAAGTTCAAAGCCAGGTTCTAAATTCAGAAGGCAGGGCAAATTGGGAGAAGTCTCACCTCAGCAGACGGGAAGCTTTGCTGCCATACCTTCAAAGAAGTTCTGCAACCAATACTATTAAATTCTTCAAAAATACAGACATAGAGAATTCTCAAACTCCATATATGAAGCCTTTATTATTCTAATATCCAAAAAGGCAAAAAGGAGAAACAACAAAGAAAAATATAGGCCCATAGACTTAATGAATGTAGATGCAAAAATTCTGAACAAAATTCTCACATAAAAAGAATCCACCATCAGGCTGGAGAGATGGCCTAGCAGTTAAGAGCGCCGATTGCTCTTGCAGAGGACCCAGGTTCGATCCTCAGCACCCACATGACAGCTGAGAACCATCTTTGACTCCAGTTCCAGGGGAATCCGACGCCCTCTTCTGACCTCCATGGCATTGCACGACACGGTGCACAGACCTACATGCAGACAGTACATTCACACACATACAAAAAAAAAAAAAAATCCACCATCATCAAACTGAATTTATTTCAGGGATGCAGAGATTGTTTAATATATATGTCAATAAATGTAATAAATCATATAAATCAAAGACAAAAATCATATTATTATATTGATAGATGCAGAAGAAGCCTTTGAACAAATCTAACATGCATTTATGTTAAAAGTCTGAAAGGAAATTGCACTAGAGGGAACATACCTCAATATAATTAAAGCTATGTAAAACAAATCCACAGCCAACATTACTCTAAATGGAGAAAAATCTGAACCATTTCCACTAAAATCAGGGACAAGACAAGGTTCCCTTATTCCCACTCTTTTTCAATACAGTATTTGAAACTCTTGCTCAAGAAATGAGAAAAGTAAAGGAAAATAGAAGGGTTTTAATTGGAAGAGGTCAGATTACCCTTATGAGAAGATGATATATTATACATAAAAGATCCCAAATAGTCCACCAGAAAATTTTAGAAATTATCAACACTTTCAGCAAAGTGGCAGGTCACAAAGTCAATTTACAAAAAAATCATTATTCGGGCTGGAGAGATGGCCTAGCAGTTAAGAGCACCGACTGCTCTTGCAGAGGACCTGGGTTTGATCCCCAGCACCCACATGGTGGCTGAAAACTGTCTTTAACTCCAGTTCCAGGGGAATCCAACGCCCTCTATCTGACCTCTGTGGCATTGCATGACATGGGTGCACAAACCTGCTTGCAGACAGTACATTCATACACATATGAAAATAAATAAAATTTATTAAAAAATCATTATTCGCCTTTCTCTATGCCAATAACAAGCAACGAGGGATAGAGTTCATGGAAACCCTTCCATTCATACTAGCCTCAAACAATATCTAAGAATTAACCTACCCAAAGGCATTAAATACCTCTATAATAAAATTTTAAATCTTGAAGACACAAGGAGATGAAAAGACCTCCCATGCTCATGAATTGGTAAAGTCACTATTGTGAAAATGACCATACTAACAACCACTATTTAGAGATTCAATGCAATGCAATGAAAATCACTATGACATTATTCACAGATTAAAAAAAAAAACAAAAAAACTAAGATTCACATGGAATAGCCAACCAAAGCAATCCTAAACACAAGAGCAATGCTGGGGGCAGGGTCAGAGTTTCTGTATCCGACCTCAGACACTACTACAAACTTATAATCATAATGACAGCATGGTATTGGCATAAAACCAGACATGTAGAGCTATGGAACAGCACAGAAAAACCAAACATTAGTTCATGCAATTTCAGGCACCTGGTACTTGAAAAAGGTGCCAAGAATACACATTGGAGGAAAGACACCATCTTCACCAAAGGGGCTGAGGAAATTGTATGTACATGTGTTAAAAAAATGAAATTACATGCTTGTATTTACTCTCCACAAAAGCAAACTCCAAATGGATCAAAAACTTCAACATGAAACCTGAAATGCTGAAACTGTTACAAAATTTAGACAGAGCCCTACAAGATATAGGTGCAGAAAGGACATTCTAAATCAGACATCAGTTGCTCAGGAATTAAGGTCAACAGTTGACAAGTGGGACCTCACTAAATTAATTGTTCAGCAAAAGGCAAAAGGAACTGCTAGTTGCCCCCCCTTTAAAATGAGAACAAAGCATTTGCAACTAGGACTTTTCTCCTGAGAAGAATGTGGTATGTGGCATTATTAATAACTAATATATATTTAGTAAGAGAACAGAGTATCCTTCCTTTCATTTAATAAGAGAAAGGTCAGGACATAAGGTTTAACAGTCTGAAATGAGGCAGCTGCTTATTGGACAAACTACAACCAAAACTAGACACCCAAAACCTTTTATTTGCAAAACAGATTTTATTTTTTGTATTTATTTTTGTATGTGTATAAATGTACTGTCTGCATGTAGGTCCATGCACCCATGTCATGCAATGCTGTGGAGGCCAGAGGAGGGTGTCAGATTCCCCTGGAACTGGAGTTAAAGATGGTTCTCAGTCACCATGTGGGTGCTGGAGATCGAACCCCAGTCCTCTGCAAGAGCAGTCAGCGCTCTTAACCGCTAGGCCATCTCTCAAGCCCCACAAAACTGATTTTAAAGAGAAGATGAAACAATGTGCTGAAGACATTTTGAAAGAGAAAGACAAGAAAACCTGTAACTAATCTCCATTAGATGTAATAAGCTAAATGAGTGAATTTGTTCATCAGTCCATCCATTAGGGCCTAAGCAAGGTGGAAGCCCCAAGAATACAACAGGAAACAAGGCGCAGATACTCCAGGCTCCTGGCCAGATATGCTGGTATGGAAGTACTCCAGGACTGTATTTGTATGGCTGAAAGCTGAGGTTAAAGCCCAAAGTACACCGAAGGAGATGCACCTTTAGCAAACCAGCACCCTTGGTATTTTGGTTGTATTTAGGGGATCAATAACTAAGCGTATGAATAAAAGGTGCTGTGATTCTGGATCTCAGTTTGGAACCTCCCTATAGCGCTGGCAAGATCAAGCAGAAACATTCTTTTGCCATGGAGAATCACCATCCATCACACTGTGTCATCAGCCAGCTCCCATGCTGTTTGAGAGGAAGTGGGTAGTTGAAACAATGGACAAACAAATTGCTTTTCTGTCTGCTCAGTGTCAGAAAATAGTACTAGAACAAAGCTTAGATTTTTCTGGCAATGAAAATTAATTTCCATATATCTCATAATGGGGTAATAAACTTAGTGCTAAGTAATAAATACATTGATGGCTAACTAAGAATAAACAAGAGCTTTTATACTTATAAAAGTAAGTGAATTTGCAAAGTGGATTATGGAAGGTATTACTTCAACATGAATGCCTCCCCTGCACTATATAAGAACTACACATGCATTATCTCTCTCTGCAATCCCACATGATAGACATTGCTTTTATTTATTTCATAATTTATATAATATTACATACTGTTTAATGGAACTAAATAATATTTAAACACCAGTGAGTATATTTTAACAATTCATAGCTACCTTTTATTACAACAAAATTTTTATTGCATATAATGTAACAAACTTAATCTCCCCAACAAAAACCTTTTTTTCAGTGACTCGCCTCATCAGTGAGATGACAAACAGCCAATCATGCAGCAAAGTGCTGGCACTCAAACATGTTCAAAATTGTTCATGATGATGGACACAATATTTAACCATATTTCTTCCCAAAGTGTTTCTTTTTTGTGTGTGTTTTTAAAATTGTTATTTTGTGTATCTTAGCATATTCCCCACAGGTATGTAAGGGTGCCCACATGTATGTAAGGGTGCCCGTGCTGTGCAGTGTCCGTGGAGCTAAGAAGCAGACACTGGATTCCCTGTAACTGGAGTTATGGACTGTTGTTAGTCAACATGTGAGTACACCAAAAATGTACGTCTACAGAAATCTGAATTAGTCAGCATGCTTCATCAACTGCATGGTGAGCATTTTTGTTTTACCGAATTCTGTGTTCCACCGCATTCTGCATTTGTTCCTGTCCACAGGGTCACTGCTCTTGGAAAATGGAGACTGGTTTTGTACTGGTGATTTTGGTGAATGAATACTGGATATTAGAAACCATATGTGAAACTAAAATGTGGTGTTGTGGAAGCTATGATTCTTTTAGGAGACAAATGCAATCTACACGCCTCCTCAAAATGACGTGATAGAGAAGGTGAGATCCTCAAGTGACAGTGTAAGGTGCTTCCCGTGGATTTCTGTTGTTAGTATGTCTCTGTATCCCCTGGATGTGACACTTTTATGATAATAATAGAAACAGAAAACATTTATATAGGCTCTTGTCTAAAATTCTTGTGAAAGACTATTTCCTTGAATTAGTCCTTCAAGAGCAAATTCTATTGTTTCACATTGGGTTGCACAGAACACTTTAAATCCACGTAGAGGGGCTGGAGAGATGGCCTAGCAGTTGAGAGCACTGACTGCTCTTGCAGAGGACCCGGGTTCGATCCCCAGCGCCCACGTGGTGGCCAAGAACCATCTGAAACTCCCATTCCAGGAGAACTCCAGTTCCAGGGGAATCCGACACCCTCTTCTGACCTCCGCGGCATTGCACGACATGGGTGCACAGACCTGCATGCAGACAGTACATTCATACACGTACAGAAATAAATAATAATTAAAAAAAAGAAAAAAATCCAAGTAGATACCTGATTATTATTACTTGATCAAGTCTAATATGCAGGACAATGTTCTAAGAGAAATGAAAAATGTTATCACAGTTTCGCAGAACTCTAGAATATAGATAAGATAGACCCAAGAGGACATTATACAGCTACAAGTGCCGACATTAAAAAACATCAGAGTGCCAATCCCTTCCCCAACCCTCATTATAAAGTAACTCCTTTTAAATTTGTTTTTATAATGTATAAGTATATACTTTAAAAAAGTTTCTATGCTAAAGAGGAAAGTCAGTCTCATTTAAGGATGAAACTATTGGTAGCTCAACTAGGCTTCAGTCCCACTGAAGGGCGTTTGGGAACACAAATTTGACTGTATAGGTCTTGATTTAGATACAGTGCATGATATCGGGTAGGGTTAGCAAGGAGGTGCTGATAAGGGATGCTATTTAAATACAATCAAAAGATATTCCATGAAAGTTGTAAATATTCAATTAAAATGATGAGAGTTTTTCTCAAATGCCTAAAATAAGCACTTCAGGGTCCTAAAAAAATAAGAACAAGCCAATGCCAATTTCAGCAGATGACAAGAAATAGTAAAGATTTTGGTAGACATTAATAAAATACAGTCATGAAGAACAATACAGCAAATCAACCAAACAGTTAGTTCTTTGAGAAGATGAACAAAATGGACAAATGTCTAACTAAATTAATCCAAAAGGAAAAAAAAGAAAAGAGAAAGAATGTTGAAATTAAGAATAAAAGGAAAACTATTAATATAGACCAATATAATTCAGAAAATCATTAGGAAATACTTCAAAAATTCATGTTCAAATAATTGAAAAATCTAGAGGAAATAAACACTTAGACATATATTACCTATTATAATTAACTCAAGTACTGTTACACTGTGAACTAAGTAGCGAACACTTAAGACAGTAAGAAAACAGAACAGCACTGGAATCTGAAACTGTGGAAGCCATTAGTGGGTGTAACTCCAAGAAGCAGGGGGCCCAAGCAGAGCCCCCAAACTCAGCAAGGACAAGACAAGGCCCACAAGAGCCTTATCTTGTCCTTGCCAGAAGGGCAATAAAGGCTTCAAGCAGCCATGCAGATGCTGGCTGTTCTCCAGTGAACCCCAACACACATGAGCCATGTACTGTAGCATCGTGGTGTCCATGTCTTCCATCAGCATTCCCTGATGCTGGCCTAGCTCTGACCTTGGTGACTGTTGAGCGTACAGCACCCTGGTTGACCTGGCTAAGCACAACTGAGGCCTTGAGCAGCTAGCCTCTGCCACCCTCGAGGAACACAACTCCCAAGGCTGCAGAGTCACTGTCCTTTGCTCCCCATGGATGTGGACACAGTCGCTTGCTGTGCTTGTACGCAGTAAGTGTGAGTGAATCTTGCCTCCGGATGTTGGTGGCATCACTTAGAGATAGATTGTCAGGGTGTTAGATTCCTTTACTGTGAATTGTCTGCTGAGATTTTTATGTGTAAGCAATAAACCATGGGTTTGAGAAAGACACTTGACTCTGCTTCTCTGTGATATGTAAGTCATGTTCAAGACATATGCACAATTTAAGACTCATGAAAAGAAGTAGGACTCATTGTTTATTTATATCTATTGGTTTATTTTATGCTGGTGTCTAGGTATGTGTGGTTGTCAGAGAGCAATGCAATGGAGTCTCCTCCCTGCTTCCGCCGAGTGGCTTAGCAGCAAATGCCTTTTCCTCCTGAGCCATCTCAAAATTCAGGAAGCAGTAAGGTAATTAAATTTTCCCTACAGAGAAAAAAGCAGGACCTAGGTGGAATTAATGCAGGATTCTATCAAAATTTTAAGGAAGAGTCAAGAACAATACTTCAAGTTGTTCCTCAAAATAGATATGGAAATAGTATTATCAAACTCATTAAATAAAGCCAGTATTGTGCTAATATCAAAACTGCTAAGGACACACTACAAGGAAATGTACAGATCAATTTCCTTTTTTTTTTATTTTTTTTTTTATTAATTTTATTTATTCGTGAGCTTCAGACGGTTCTCAGCCGCCATGTGGGTGCTGGGGATCGAACCCGGGTCCTCTGCAAGACCAGTTGACACTCTTAACCGCTAGGCCATCTCTCCAGCCCAGCTTTGCCTGCTTTCTAAAGACCCTCATAGCTGGGCTTGTAAATTTTTCATACCTTGAGGTGGAAGGAAAGGCAGGGAGAGTCATGGGCCCCTCACCTGAGTATCAGCCGAAGCTCCCAATCTGTGATGAGCAATTCTTCCCTAACTTCACGTGGCCTGGGCGAAGGGCTAGAAGCTATAGATGGGGACTAAGGGAGAGTCTTCTGCCATTTTGTACAGCTCTGAGAAGTTGACCACGTACTGACAAAGAATAGATCTGCTGGGGCAGCACTCACACTCCTATAAACCCTCAGCCAATGCTCTGTACATAAATGCACTGAATTGCTTGGTTGCCCAGAGGGCGTTTTGGTGTAATCAGACCTCCGTGTCTTTAGGAGCTGGGGAGGAGGGGTGGACATTGTTTATATAGCCTCTCTCCCACATGAATTTTAGCAACATTAACCAAATTAGTGCTCCAATTCTTAGAAAGTAAGAGAAGAGAAAGAAGTAAAAGGGCTGCAAATAGGAGAGAAAGGGGTAACTTAAACCTAGAGAAAGTAACTACTCTTGGGGAAAGAGGTAACTTAGAATACCATAAGGACAGCACCAGAAAACTCCTCCATCTCACAAATACTTTCACCAAAGTCACGATAAGTAAATTAACCTACAAAACCCAGTAGCTCTTTAAAAAAATATTTTTATTTATTTTTTATGTGTAGGAAGGTATTTTCTGCATGTATGTAAGTGTACCTGTGTCATGCAATGCACATGCAGGCCAGAAGAGGACATGGGATCACCTGAAACTGGAGTTACAGACAGTGGTGAGCCACCATGTGGGTACTGGGAATCGAACCTGGGTCCTCTGCTATAGCAGCCACTGAGGTATCTCTCCAGCACCCCCAGTAACTTTTTTATATGCCAATAACAAACTTGTTGAGAAAGAAATAAGAGTATCTCATTCACAACAGCTTCCAAAAAGAGAATCCTAGGAATAAACATACCAAAGACATGAGAGAGCCAGCAGAAAATCTTTGATGTTGGAGAAATTGAAGAAGATCTGAAGATTGGAAATTCAATATGATCCCCATCAAAATCCCTGTGATATTCTTCCTAGAACAACAAAATATCCAGATATTCTTCATAGAACAACAAAAAAATCCAGAAATGTTCAATAACATTTCAAGATACAGGCACAAACTTCCTGAAATGAACTCTAGTAGTACTGGAAATAATTCCCCAAATGGACAAATACTATTACATATAGTTAAAAAGCTTCTACACAGTAAAGGAAATCACTTGAAATGAAGAGACAGCCTACATATTGGGGTAGGAACTTTACCAACTACACAGCAGACACTGGATTAATATCTAAACTGTATAGGGCCAGAGAGAATCACTGGTTAAGAGGAGTGGCAGCTCTTGCAGAGGACCTGGGTTTGTTTCCCAGCACCCACTTGGTGGCTAACAACCATCTATAACTGCAATTCCAAGGGATCAAATGCCCTCTTCTGACCTGTGTCACCACTGCACTCTACACACACACACACACACACACACACACACATACACACACACATACACACACAGGCAATATACTCATACATGTAAAATAATAACAATAAAATATTCATATGCTGCAACTATGTCACATGTGCCTGGGAGACACTAAGTCATTGTACCAGAGAGAGACACTTAGACGGGCATACTTCTTGGACATGCATGCTTCTTGGACAGGCATGGTTCTTGAACATGCATGCTTCTTGGACATGCATGTTTCTTGGACATGCATGCTTCTTGGACAGGCATGCTTCTTGGACATGCATGCTTCTTGGACAGGCATGCTTCTTGAACATGTGTGCTTCTTCTGCCACTCTAGCTTCATTATAGCTAGAAAATTGAATGAACCAAGATGTCTATCAACAAGTGAATGGAAAAGGAAATGTGTCACCTACACACAATGGAATTTTTTTTTTTTCTTTTTTTGAGACAGGCTCTCCCTGTGGCCCCAGCTGTCCTGGAACTCACTCTGTAGACCAGGCTGGCCTTGAACTCACAAAGATCCGCCTGCCTCTGCCTCCTGAGTGCTAGGATTAAAGGCGTGCACCTCCATGCCCAGCCACAATGGAATTTTATTCAGCCATAAAGAAAACTAAAATCGTGACATTTGCAGGAACATGCATGGAAATGGAAATGATGTTAAGTGAAAAAAGCTGAACTCAGAAAGACAGACACCACATATTTTCTCTCATATGTGAAATGACATATATGTTTGTGTAAATATAGGTCAGGAAACTAGAAGGAACATCATGAGAAAGGAAAAAGTGACTTAAGAGAGGAGCAAAGGGAGGGTATGGCCTATATCTTTGATATGAAACTAGGAGAAATGTTTTGGGGGAAGATGAGAATGAGTGAGACATCAGGGAGGCCCTGGGAGGGAGGGCCGATGGGGAGGAACCGGAACAGAGTATAACGGCATATTATGCAAAGCCATTACTCTGCATTTCCATTGGGCTGGAGTGATGGCCTAGCGGTTAGGAGCGCCGACCGCTCTTGCAGAGGACCCGGGTTCGATCCCCAGCACCCACATGGCGGCCGAGAGCCGTCTGAAACTCCAATTCCAGGAGAACTCCAGTTCCAGGGGAGTCCGACGCCCTCTTCTGACCTCCGCGGCATTGCACGTCATGGGTGCACAGACTTGCATGCAAACAATACATTCATACACATACGGAAATAAATAAAATAAAAAAAAATTTAAAAAAACTAATGATGAAACAAAGAATGGATTTATAATTGTAATTATATACTTTTCCTGAAATATGTGGGCTAATATGTATGTTTTGTGAATACGTATCTAAATATGCCCCATCACATTTTTCTATTATGGCCACATTCAAAGCATTTCCAAATTCTGAAAGCTTTGGATTTCCTACTAAAAGAACTCAAATTAGAAGTACTTAAAAGAAAGCAACAATATTCTCAAGTATAAATGAGCATGAACCAAGATTGTCTTCAAACTTCTCCAAACACATATTTATTTTGATTACCAAAATAAACTACTGAAGTCAGACTTTATGGTGAAAGTAAATATACATAATACAAATTGATAGCAACAGAAAACAGAAAATTCGGGGCTGGAGAGATGGCCTAGCGGTTAAGAGCGCCGACCGCTCTTACAGAGGACCCGGGTTCGATCCCCAGCACCCACATGGCGGCCGAGAACCGTCTGAAACTCCAATTCCAGGAGAGCTCCAGCTCCAGGGGAATCCGAGACCCTCTTCTGACCTCCGCGGCGTTGCACGACACGGGTGCACAGACCTGCAGGCAGACAGTACATTGATACACATACAGAAATAAAATAAAAAAAAACTTAAAAAAAGAAAACAGAAAATTCTCAGTGTCACTTCCTGAGTGAATCTGAACATGAGCTCCTGTGGATCCGAAGCTCCCTGCAGGCTTTCCCACGTCCCCATGCTGAGGGAGGCTCGTTCTCAGTACCATGACACAGCACTGGGGCCTTCCTGGTGCTGGTCGCTTCTTTGCCCTTGAGGACAGGAGGCTACATTCTGTGCCCACGATACAGCCTTGCTCCTCCTCCTCCTTTCCTGTTTCTCTACAAGGGAAAAATGTGTAAGAAGTCTCAACTTTCCAAATATGTTTTTCACTCTAAAAATACCATGGCAATATTTAAAATTAAGTATTAATAGCTAAACCATGTACTATTGAGAAATGTTCTAGACATTACAGACGCTAATTTTTCTGGTAATCTTTAAAGCCATATGAAGCTTTATAATTGTAACTTTTTCAGCTACATTCAGTAGGTATAAAATAGGTCATATGAGACATTTCTAGTTCAGTGGGACCAAAAAGAAAATAAATGTACTGTGTTTTTAAAATCCATGACATAGTTTACATATTGTATTCTAAATCATGGAGAACTGCAATTTATTGTAACTTTTATCATTCAGATTTGGGAAAATATACTGAACCATGTAAAAATCACATCAGAAAAAATTAGAATATTAAGACTGAATTAAAATTAAGGGGGTTTAATTCTCTGAAAATTTACTGTCCAAGATCTATTAATGCCATTCAACATTCTGTATAATTTTCTCTGGAACTTAGTCATCTTTTCTATTTTGGGGCAGTGATTGCCAAAGCAGTGGTGATTTGTATGTGTGGGCCTGCCAGAGCTTTCTGTAGTTTCTAGAGAGATAACCACCTCCTCTTTGTCCTTTGTGTTGAAGGTCTTATCCACTATGTGGACTTTTTAGCTCTCTATAAAGCCTGAGCCCCATGAACACCAGGACTTCTCAAAGGGCAAACAGGATTGTACGCTGTTCTCCATCCTCACAGTTATGGGTAATCAATCCCCATTTAGTTGTGTACTCTAACCCACTGGGTCTGCCAGCTAAATCAATTGAAGAATATTTTGTATGTATTTATTGTACCTTTTATGGTTTTTGAAGCTAGAAAGGCAAATTTGTAAACCCAACAAATGAGTAAAACAAATTTCCAGTAAAACAATCATTTTTCTATCAAGAACATATGCATAAAAATAATGATCTCTGTCCTGGAAGTCTCTTTATCAAGGCTGAAGTGTAGATGTGAGAGACAAAAAGGAACTTACTCAGGATGATTGATGCAAACCTCATAGGTATCCAGCTGCTCTTCTTAACAACACATCTGTGGAGAGAGACTCCTATGATTTTATTTTCCATATAAGGAACAAGGTTGAATTTGGTTGTTTTCTAGGCCAGTGAGCATCTAGATATCCAGTAAACATTAAGTGAAAGAAGAATGAGCAGAAACTGAGGACCATAGAGAAACCCAGAGAGGATTTGTTCAATAACCTGAAATGAAGAAAATTATTACATCAAGGCACATTTACAGATGGAAAAATAAAAGAGGGTGAGAAGTAATATGGGCTCAGATATATATTCAGATGCTTTCCATTAAATACACTCATCCACATCCACACCCCTACCCCCACCCCCACCCCCACGTATCCACACACATGAACAACACAGGAATGGCTAAGTGGGGACAGCTTATTCCACTAAGTGTCATAGTAACAATAGAGTCAGTAACAAATAAGTCTTAGTAACAATAGAGTTATATTTGATAGTACCTTACAAATGAAGGGATGTATCACAGTATAATGATCTAGATTAATTTCATTTGGACCACAGTTATTTGTTCTAATAAACTCTCTTTTGGTGTTAACAGAGTTCCCACCTGCCCATCCCTATACAGCCTTTCAAAATGTGTTTTAATGATGATTATTTGAGGAGCTGGGGAATCCAGAAAATGCATTTGAGGGATAAATTGAGATTTTTTTTTAAAGGGCTCAGTTTCAATATTTTATCATGTGTCCTCTCTCTGAATTTTGTTTCAAGCTGGGAAAATGTAATCAGGAAAGACGGCACAGAGACAGGAGATGAGAGACGGGTTAAGGCAAGGCTTGCTACCTAGCTGACCTGTTGTGGGGCTGGATTTTTCCTCTGCCACATTCTGCATTGGCTAGTCCTCCACCTAATCACTTCTCAGTCTGAAGAACTGCTTTTCTATCAGTGTCTAGTTTGCCTGTTCCCAAGGGTCACAGTGTTCTCAGAAACCATATTGTACCCTAAGGGTTGTCATTTCTTCCTTGGCCAACACAGGAAATTTGTTCTGATTGCTAGCGCTAGTTACTACTACTCCTGCTGCTGCTACTACTACTCCTGCTGCTGCTACTACTACTACTACTGCTGCTGTTGCTATTTTGTCTTTTTGAAACAGGGTCTCCCTTTAGTCTCAGCTGGCCTGGAGCTCGCTCTGTAGACCAGGCTGGCCTTGAACTCACAGTGCTGGAATTAAAGACATGCACCACCATGCCCGGCAGTAGTAATTATTTTTACTATTCTTTATCTTGATGGAGTTGCTTTCTGTACTAGTACTGCAATCACTTAATACATGCTTATTATTAGAATGAATTAAAAAATAGTAAAAAGTGGTTGGAGAGATGGCTAACCTTTCAGAAGCACTGACTGCTCTTGCAGAGGACATGGATTGGTTCCCAGCATACAAGTGTCTGTAACTCCAATTTCAGGGGATCAGATGCCCTCTCTGACCTCCAAGGGTGCATGACACGGGTGCAATTACATAAATGTAAACATCATACACACACACACAATAAAAGTAATAAAGAAAATATTTTTTTAAAAAATCATGGAAATATTTGAGTCAGAGGACAGGCATATTTCAGCAATTCCATCTTTTCGCAAGTGCATATTTGGCTATTGACACACTCCGGGGCTCGCTTCGCTCTATTCTCCCTTCATTCATTTTGTTGTTGTTGTTGTTGTTGTTGTTGTTGTCTGATCTTGCAACCACCTAACCACCTGCCATTTTCTTGTTTTTTTTTTTTTTTTTCTTTTCATAGAGGTTGATTCTTTGTTTGTGACAGGTTCTCACTACACATCCATGGCTGGCTTCACATTCAAACACCTTCTGCCTCAGCTTCCCCGATGCTGAAGGGATTGTAGGCCTACACAATTACTCTCAGCTGAGTTTTACTGAAGTTTTAAATTTTAAGTTAGTATAATTTGAGTTTTCACTTTTTATTTATGAAAAAAATTTTCTTTCTGATCTTTAATATTGAAGGGGTGTTGATATACGAGTACTTTCTATCTCTGTTTATTCCACTTTTCCTTGTAAACGCCACACTCATTCCACTTACGATAAAGTATAAGTATATTTAAAAATTTTATGTACAAGCAATTTTTGACTCACATATGATGACAGTTCAATGAAAAGAACAGAGACTTCTGCCTGTGTAGGAGCACTTGTCTTGGGATCGCTGTGGGGTCTCAGTTGCTCCTGGGAAGTTCTTGTTTATTACAAGTAGTTTGTGTTTAAGAATAGAAAACATTTGCTGGAGCCATATATAATTTTGAAAATCTTAATCCTTTTATCAGGAGAATAGTTTAGCAAGCAGATTATTGATTGGTAATTTCCATTTTCAGTCATGTTCAAAATGGAAATCAAATAGTGGAAGAATTTGAATGGCTTCAGCATCAGGAAATTACCAAGGTTTAATGTGCTGGATATGTTAATCACCCCCAGTTGATCACTGCTTACTACCCAAGGAACATACCAATCAAACATTACATTTTACGTATAAGTAGGTGCAGATGTTGTCTGCTAACCAATAAAATAATTATTCTCCCCATTTTTTTCCCATAAATTAGTTTTCTTAGTTTACTTAATATCATGGCTATTCTTGGTTGTCATTTGACTGGATTTGGGATTAACTGAAATGAGAGAGACTTTCTTGCTCAGATTATCTGATACTGGAAGACCCAGCCTAAATGTGGTGTTACCTTCTGATGGAAACCCATGTAAAAGGCCTTGGCTGGAGGGAGCCTTCCCTTTGCCCGCTTGCCTTCTCTCTCACTGGCCAGTTCACCTCATTGCTATGGCATTCCTGTGCTGATAGCAGAACCAGCTTCTTCAGATTCCAGCATAGACTGACGACTAGCAGGCCTCCAGGAATCTTCAAGCCTTCAGTGCCAGATTGGGACTACTGAGTCATCCTGCCTCGTGGACTGAGCGACTACCATATAGTTCTGTTCCTTTAGAGAACCCTGATTGATATGCTTAGTGTATTTACTTTTGCAGTACATCAATTCAAACATTTAGCCATCTCTTAGAATACTTCATCTCTTTGTATTGTTCAGAGCCTTCTATTTCTGTCAGCAGAACACACTATGGCAATTTTAAGCTAACAGAGGTTTATTAAACTACATTGGAAGCACTCAGAATAATGGGCTGTGTCTTTATTGCCAGGAATATCTCCTAGCCTGCAAAGCTTCGTCTGACCACCATGATGCCAAGAGCCTTTAGGCTTAGCCACAGTTGAGACTCTGAAGTTGAGAAGCTGTCACCTTGTACAATGTTTGCCTCAAAAATCTCATGCTGAGCTGCTTTACTAAGAACTAGTCTCACTATCAAATACAAAACATGTCTGATTACACCCCAGCCAATGAAGCCCATTTGTCATATTGGGCCTGGTCCTTCATATGCCTAAATTAGAAATCAAAGTTCAGGAGGCTACACTTTATCAGAGGAATCTAAGCTAGAGTCTGATCTTAGTAGGAAAGGAAGCTGAACATGTTTTTTTATTAATTCTACCTTGAGCAGATAGGATTATAGAATTCAATACAGAGATTTTTCAAAATGTAGAAGGAAGATTCAAAAAGTTTGGAGCATTTCTGAGTGTCAGATAATCTTCATACTTACACAAATATTCATTATTTGTGAACTTATAGAAACACTAAAAGAAAATTTTAAATGCTGTCTTCTAAAGATTTTTATTTTTTAATTCAAATAATTGATTCTGAGGTATTTCCTTGAAAAGAAATTTTCAGGCAAACTATTTTTAAACTGAAAACTTTAGTGCTCACATATCTTACTTGTAGTTGTTTGGAAAAATAATCAAAGTGAGCTTCTAAGAATATGCACTCCAAAGAGTTAAAATCTTTGGGATTAGTAGAAGTAACTCTGGAAGCTCTATGATTGATGAGCATTCTGCTTCGGCACTTTGGGAAATTTAAGTTAGAAACAAACTGTTTTTCTTTAAATTCTGTTCTGTAGTTTGTACCCTCTATTTGTTTGTTGTTGTTGTTGTTTGTTTTTTTTTTTTGTCTTTTTGAGACAGGGTCTCCCTTTAGTCCCAGCTGGCCTGGAGAACACTTTGTAGACCAGGCGGGCCTTGAACTCAGAGATCCACCTGCCTCTGCCTCCCAAGTGCTAGGATTAAACCACCATGCCCGGCTTGCTGGAAATCGAACATATACATATATAATATATATATATATATAATATATATATATATGGGTTGTTAGCCTTAGCCTTTATTGGCCATGCTATTCCTCCAGCCCTGTACCCTCAATTTGTAAAACTTCAAATAGTATTTTTCTGTAAAGTTTATTTGAAGTCATTTCTAATCAGTAAGGACGTTCTTTTTTGCATTGTGAATATGTTATCTATTATGTCTATCCTAC
Organism: Rhizomys pruinosus; assembly: GCA_009823505.1. Classification (NCBI taxonomy): domain Eukaryota; kingdom Metazoa; phylum Chordata; class Mammalia; order Rodentia; family Spalacidae; genus Rhizomys; species Rhizomys pruinosus. The sequence goes on from VZQC01006517.1 coordinate 122,428, forward strand.
ATAATTGTTTGAGATACATAATGTCATGTATCTAAATGAAGGGGTAATGCCATTACCAGATTTCACCGAGCATCAGATAATACAAACAAAATCCTCACCACCAAAACTCACTTTGCTAACTACAAAACTGCATACTAGAAAATGTGGAGCAGCAGAGTACACTTTCTGACTTTCCATTTTCACACGAGTTAATATTCAGCTCTATTGTTACATGAACAAGATCTGTAACTATTAAGTTGGTCTTTTAAATAGTGTTAACAGGTCAACCTGCTAATGCCTGGTTGCCATATCCCAAGGTGGAACTGGCAGCAACTGTGCACAAGGTTTTTCTTTCAGGGAGTGTCATGAGATAAATGTTCAACTGTGCTTCAACGCAAGCCTTGCCGGCTTCTCTTCACTCTTCACTGGCAGTGCTCTCTTCTTCCCTGGAATCACCCATGTGATTATGGAGGGACTTCCCACCACAAAACCTCACGTGCCTTCCCAGCATTGTGTGCTTTGAGCCAAGGCTTTTATAGTTTCCTATTTTCCTGTTCCAGTCATCCATCCAAGTGCTTCACATATAATTGAAGTCAAGTCATTTAAGTGTCTCATGCTGAAACATTTTCTCCTCTAGGGCAACAGTTCTCAAATGGTACCATGTTTCAGGAGTATCCAACAGGTAAGGCCAGGCAAATCTGATGGGAGAAGAACGCTGGGTTCAGAGTTTCTCTGTGGTTGAATCTGAACCGCCTTACTGTTATGACATTGGAAATGCATTTCTAACAAATTTCCACCTGTTGCTAGTGCTCCGCATCTGAGGCTCACTCTTCGAGACCCACTCTTCTTTACTAAATTAGGATAATATAAAATGCAAATCCAAGAGTGGCTAAGCTCTGCTATTTACAAAAAAATTATGGTACGCATTGAAACTCAAATTCAGCAAGTTACAGTGCAAGGCACTGGGGTGACAGGAAATCAGAGAGAGCTCAGTGACAGCCATCTGGCTCCAGGAACAGCTGAGCCCCACCTGCCTCCATCTCCACTTTTTCCAGTTATATGAATCAAGACGTCTCCTGTACAGGTTTCTCTAATTTGAAATAACATTTGCTTTATAGAAAAAATATTTCATCCAGTTTTCAAACTAGAAATAAAATTTTATAACATCATGTCATGATTTAAGTTTAATTTAAGAAATGTTCTAGAAACCGAGTGCTTCTGGGACGCTTTTGACTCAGCAGGAAAGAAACTGACGCAGAGTTATACATAATGTTGTCTTCCAGAGTAATTCTCAAATAGATTTACTATCGAATGTGTCATAGTGCACTGTATTAAAGAATAGAGTATTGGCTCACTGATGATTGGTCAACTATGAAAAAGTGATGTCTATTCTGCACTAACATTAAAGATAATACTGAATTTCAGCCTGCACTTTTCTCTGTTTTTCAAAATTAATTGGATTTTGAGAAGTCTCATTAGGAAAGCTCAAATAAAATGTGGGATGGCTCAAATAATACATACATATATATATATATAAAACCCAGTACCTTAGAAAATACTTATAATAGGGAGAGAACAATCTGATTTTATATATCTGCACTATTTTCACAAATATTTAGTGATTCCAACCACAGAGCCTATTCAAAGTCCAAATTCCCAGAGAGCAAGGTATGGGGGGCAGATGAGGGTGCTTCAGCAAAGGTCCTCCACTAGAGTGCTGTGAGGAATTAGTACAGCAGAAAATGCCTTCCTTGCATGAGCGGCCGTTGCTGGCACAGCTAAAATCAAAAAGTCTTCTCTTTTGTTTTGCTCCCTTTCTAAGGACCTTGTCTTTGCACTTCACTGAAAAGTCCTTCCTTTCTCATTAGTATTTCACTACAAAGCCAGCTCTGGTGATGATATAATTTTCCCAAGTTTAAATTAGATTTCACACAAAACATGACAGAGTCAAAAGGTAGAGTTCATGTGAGTTTATTGATGTTGTATATGAAACATGAGCTTTCAGAAGTTTGTTCTTTTCCTTCTTTTAAGCTGAGCTTTTATTTAAAAAAATTAATTTTCATTTTCATTGAATTTTTGCCATTTTCATACAATATAGTTTCATGGTATTTAGATCTTATCCCCTATCAACTCACTGCCACCCACTCAATTTAATGTATTCGTATATAATATATATGACCTGTCAATTCTTAAGTATTTGTTTCCTACAGGTCCTTCACGGTGGGTCCACCAAGACTCCCATCCCTGTAAGATACTGTACCCCCCCCCCCGGTAGCAGACATCAATTGCCAAAAGTTCCTTACATTGGGCTGGGATTTCTTAATCATGTCCCCATGTCTATGCTAAGATTTTGTCCCCTTTGACTTGCACGCTTCTCGTGCATGCTGTGAGCATTGCTGTGAGTTCCTGAGGACCTACCAGCCCTCTGGAAGACTGTTTCCTTGGGGTCGTCCACCCCCTCTTCCCCTTATAATCTTTTCACCTCTTTCACAATGATCCCTGAGACTAGAGAACCACAGGTTTGAGACAGGTGTCCTATTCGTGGATAAGCACCCTGAGGCCTCTTGTTCTCTGTACATTGGCCAGTTGTGGGTTTCTGTGTTAATCACAATCTGCTGAATAAGGAAAATTCTGTTGAGAATTTGAGAGACGCATTCATTTTCTGTGTAGAGGTTGCATTGGAGATGTGTCACTTAGGGTTAATTCTCACAGACACTTAATCTCTGTTCTAGTTCTGGAACTCTGTAATAGTCTCCATATGTCATAAGAAGAAGCTTATTTGATGAGGTGTGAAAGGTACACTTGTCTATAAATATGAGAATGCATATTCAGAGTAAAGTAAGAAATCACATTGGTGTAGGGATGCAGCAAAGGTCAATTTTTTTTTTCTCCAGGAACTATGACCTCTCCAGCCACATGTGTATGGCTATGCTTTCAGTGCAACACATGAGCTCCCTCCAGTTGAGCAGGTCTTAATTCAATTAGACAGCAGTGGACTACCCAAACTCCCAGGATAAAGTGTCACTACTGCACCAATAGAGAGTTTGCCAAGCTGCCCATTGTTGTGGTTATTAAGTTTTAAAGATGGAGTTGGACCATTGACTGATGTTCTTTAACAGCTTGCATAGTGTTCTCTGAAATTATGGGAGCTAGTTTTCAGGGAGATGGCTTCCTGGTTAGTTCCAGCTCCAGGGCTCCTAGTCCTGTGCCACAAGTTTGTCTTGTCTTCAGCCTTACCTTCAAGATGTAGGAGGGAATCTAGGGCTGTAGCCATGGCCTATGTTATTTTGGGAGTCTCCTTGACTACACTAACCCAAAATTGGACAAGAAGTGTCTCTTGCCTGGCCCTGTGCCTTCTACTACATAGCCTTCGGCTATACACATGCAGTCATTTATTGACTGTAGAACTTGTTTACCTGTTAGACCAGAAATAGCAAAAGTCATCAATTTTGATTATTTTCTTTTTTTTTTTAATTTTTATTCATTTCTTTATGTGTATCAATGTACTGTCTGCATGCAGGTCTGTGCACCCGTGTCATGCAATGCCACGGAGGTCAGAAGAGGGTGTCAGACTCCCCTGGAACTGGAGTTCTCCTGGAATTGGAGTTTCAGATGGTTCTCAGCCGCCACATGGGCGCTGGGGATCGAACCCGGGTCCTCTGTAAGAGCGGTCGGCGCTCTTAACCACTAGGCCATCTCTCCAGCCCCAATTTTGATTATTTTCATCATTAGCTATATTACTCTTGTCCAGATATCAAAAGGATATACAATTTTACTAATAAATAATGCTTACACATAAGACAAAAATTAATCACATGAATTTTAGTAGCAATTTTATATATTTGCAACCTGGAAGACTCCAGAAATTTCAAGTGCTATTAAAACTAAACTCCCATTTGACTTACTAAGAATTTTCATAATTAACTCATTCTATGGACTTGCTGCCTAAAAACTTTTGTCAAGTTTTGGAACACTGGGGCTGGAGAGATGACTCGGTTCTTAAGATCACTGGCTGCTCTTGCAGAGGACCCATGTTCCATTCCTGGGACCCACCTAGCAGTTAACAACCATCTGTAACTCTAGTTCCAGGGGATCTGACACCCTCTTCAGACCTCCGTGAGCACTGCACAACATGGTTGCGCTTATGTACATGCAGGGAAAACACTCATACATATAAAATAAAAATAAATAAAAAATATTTTAATGGATTTTTAAAATTTTTTGTTGAATTTTTGTGTATTTCATACATAACACCTCAATCAGTTTTAATTGCCTTTATATCATCTAAATTTTGGAATATTCATCAAATTTTGTAACAACTCACTTATATTAATTATGCTTAAAAGTTTTGACTATTCGTGGATCTCTCTGAGATCAAGGCTAGCCTGTCTCAAAACACACAAAAAAATCTGACTTTTCATCAGCAAGCTATGTTATGTGCTTAAAACACAGAAGGTGCAGTTTCTCAAAATTTCCAATAATTAAAATGCATAACATATGCATGCACATATTCATTCAAATACACACATGTAGTCCTGTTTATTTTTTATAATACTATCTTATTTCTATGTTAATTCATCTATCATACATTATTGTGGGCAAAATGATATATCTATCAAGTATGCTAATGCTGACATAAGTACCAGATGTCCAGGAGGCTGCTGGCCTTCTGGTACCCTTAAGGTTGATGACCTTATGGCCAAATGTGTGCCTGAGGCTGATGTTACCAATCTTGCAGCTGACATGAACCCAGGAAGCTGATGTCATCATGGTCAAACCCAACTGGCAAGCTGTGACCAAACCATGGCCAAAGGCTGTTAGCCTTTGTGGTCATGGGATCTAGCCCCACACCTGAACAAGCTGAAATGCTAGCTGTAAGAGTAACAGTTCCGTGATCTATCTGGTTAAGGAAAACATACATGTAGTAACAAGTTGGAGATCTCATCAGGTGGCAAAGCTTGTAGGAATTCCCTTTATTTTTGCAGGCCCACAGCTTATATAGGATTGAAACAGACACTGTGACATCACTTCCTAGTGGCCAGTCCTAGACTCATACTGTCATATGTCATCTCAGTTTCTGGGGTGTAAAGAGAGATGCGGGCTAAAATGTTAGCCCACACCCAGCCAAGCTCAGGCACACCCACAATCAATTTTTGACCAAAAATTATCTTTCTAGTGTTAAAACTAGTTTAGTGAAGTTTTCCTTCTTTTCCTGATAGTTGTCTGAAGGAAGTTAAAGCTACTGCCTTGACGCCTCCCTCCCCATTCTACCCCACACTACCCCTGACTTTCTTTTGACAATAATTTGACAACTATCAATTATCTATGAATAGTCCTACGTAGATCCATGGATACATTTCTTTTTTCTTTTGGTGGGGGGAAGGGATAAAAGAGAGTTTATTCTGGAGTCAAATATGAGGGACCCAGGCCCAGGAACAGAGATTCCGGTTACTGAAATCAGGCATACAATTTTTCCCAGAGCAGTCATAGTGTTAATTACAATATCTAACTATCGCCCTAAATAGAGTTACATATATTCAACCAAGATTCCTAGTGGATTGTTGCAAGTGTACGGAGACTGGTCTCGAAATAACCTACGTGGAAGGAAAGCTGATTACTCTCAGCAGCCTGCAGGACTGAATCACTGGGGTCAGGAGCTATTCCTAGAGTTTGGTGAAGTATCTTCATCCTTTTCCTCTTCCCTCACTTCTCCTACATGTGAGGATGGGGAGAGAGCTCTGTCATTAAAGATGCCATGACCTTTGTTCTGATTAAATTAAATACCCTGAAATGGTGTAGAATATTTCCTAAAACAAGTGAGAAACCAAATACAGGGCAGTCACATCACTCAATATACTACAAAAACTAAATGAATGGTAACACAGATAGCATTACAATTTAATTGAAAAATGAAACAAACATAACCACAAAGATTAGTACTTCCTTAAAATTCCAAAACAAGTTTTTCTCATAACTTAAAATATATCTGGAGAATTCTATTCTAATTTAGCTTTCTTTCTCAGGTGCCCTTCAACACTGTGAAATCAGTGCTACTGTGTCCTCATCTCCATCATTCTGTAACTTTTCAGCACTTTCACACATACACCAGTAATTGAAATACTGCCACAGCTCATCAAGATACTCTGCCTTGTCTGCCCATGGAGAAAGTTCATCTTGAATGTTTGTTTCCTAAGAAAGGTAGGTGTCTCATGAGCATGGAGTTGAGTGATTGTTGCAGACTGTAAATGGTAATCATCTATGGTGGTTGCAATTTTAAGAATAAAACTTCCTTCACTCAAATAACCCTTTATTGGAAAAATAAGTGTGAATTAATATGCAAAAATATACACTACCTCAAGCAAAAATATTACATGTGGCAGAATCTGAAACAAAATCAAATATAAAAAACACCTACATCTCATCTGACTTTAGGATCTCCATTTGTTTTGTTTCTGTGGGAATCTAGTCTGCTGGGGGGAAAATGTTTGTATTATAGTTCTTTAAAAAAAAGTGTTGGAATGTTGTGTCCCCTTGAATGACTGGAGAAAGCTGGCCATCAAGTGTAGGCTTTCCTGTTGAGATAAAGGATTATAAAAATTCAGGGGCAGTGCTCTCAGATGCCATTTTTATACATTTCATCAAGTTTCACGTTCCCTAAGTCACATGAGGAAGTTCCTCAATGTTCCTGGGACCTCTTTCTAACTGATGACTCTCGCTTCTGTGAGTGGCTTGCTTGCTTTGCATGCTACCCCTTGATTGGTGACTTTAACTGTAGTTTTAAACTCTGATTGGCTATTGTACTTACAAAAAGCTGTGTAACCAGCTCCTTGGGATGTCACTCCTCCCAAACTGTCAGCCTAACATCACAATTAAATTAAACTTTATTTAAATCCCACACAGTCTAGTGAGTGGCCTCTCCCTTGCAACCTCATAACACCTTTGAAACATGGTTTCATGAGCAGTACTGATGAAATAGCTCAGTTCTCACCTCAAATAAGAGGATAAGAGATAGTTTAGAGCCAAATATGAGTGAACATGGCCTAGGAATACAGATTCAAGTTACCCTAAATTCCACATTCCAATGTGGAAGACATTTCATGGAACAGAATAATGAAAAGTCATAAATCAAGAGAGTTTTCAAATGCATTGTTGGAAACATTAATCGGTGGTGAGAGCACAGCAGAGAACACTCAAGGATTGGCTTCTAATGTTATTTGATGACACTCAGCCTTTTGTTGGTGAGATGTATGGCTTTGTTAATAGATTCCAAAAGGTTCTTTTTATTTTTTAAATTTTTTTAATTAATTTTATTTATTTCTGTATGTGTATGAATGTACTATCTGCATGCAAGTTTGTGCATCAGTGTAGTGAAATGCAGCGGAGGTCAGAAGAGGGTGTCGGATTCCCCTGGAGCTGGAGTTCTCCTGGAATTGGAGTTTCAGACGGTTCTCGGCCGCCATATGGGTGCTGGGGATCGAACCCGGGTCCTCTGTAAGAGCGGTCAGCGCTCTTAACCGCTAGGCCATCTCTCCAGCCCCCAAAAGGTTCTTTTTAAAAATATGTTTGGCAAAGGATATTTAGTCAAACACAAAGGTTGGCAAGGAGTGGCTAAAGATGGCCCACGATAAATTAAACTCTGAGCCTGCAACACTGTAATCTCTCCATAGTCAATGAGGTGCTACTCAGTTATCAGCCTTGCTGAATGTTCCCTGGAAGATATGGTTTATCTGGGACATTTTGTTTCCAGTAGACACTTCTGTGAAATATTCTGTTGTGAGTTGTTGTTGTTTTTTTCATTTCAAATATATGTCAGATACCTAAGTAAGAGAGACATGTTTCTTTCAGTACAAAGTACAACATTGTAGTTAATAACCAACTCACATGCTTGGTCTATTATACAGTTAAATTACTTCCAGATTGTAAACTCGATGAGCAAAGGTGATCTGAGAGTGTTATGAGATGCAAAGTGAAACTAGTTTTCCACTAAAGTCTCCAGGCTTAAGTATTCAAACAATGTGCTTCCTTTTTTGGAAAACTGAGCAATTACAAGTTTTAAAAGCTGGAGGATATAATGAGTGTAGTTAGAGGAATTAATCTGCATTATCCCTAACTCCTTAATTTACAAAACAAGAGAAGTTCAACTCTTGTGATCTAAGAGGCCAGTTTGGGAAGCTGAAAAAAATATCCAAGACAATTTAAAAAGAAAATAATAAAGATGAGAGTGAGATCTGACAACAAAAATAAACAGTATCAGTAACGCAAAACCTGTTTCTTTTTCTTTCTTTCTTTCTTTTTTTTTTTTTTTTTTTTTTTTTTTTTTTTCGAGACAGGGTCTCCATGTAGCTCCAGCTGTCCTGGAACTCACTCTGATAGACCAGGCTGGCTTACTCACAAAAATCCACCTGCCTAGAACCTGTTTCTTTAAAAAAGAAATACATGCGGCTGGAGAGATGGCCTAGCAATTAAGAGCGCCAAATGCTATTGCAGAGGACTCAGATTCGATCCCCAGTACCCACATGGTGGCTGAGAACCGTCTTTAACTCCAGTTCCAGGGGAATCCAACGCCCTCTTCTGACCTCTGCAGCATTGCATGACACAGGTGCACCAACCTACATGCAGACAGTACATTCATACACATAAAAAATATGCACCCGTGTCATGCAATGCCATGGAGGTCCAGGACAGCTGGTAGTGTAAGGGATACCCTGCCTCAAAAATACCAAAAAAAGGAAAAAACTAAAATAAATAAATAAGTAAATAAATAAATAAAATTTTAAAAAAAGAAAAAGAAAAACATTGTTTCCTTACCTGCATACAATTCTACCATCAAAATGTGAATCCCTAAACATGTTTTGGAATTAACCTATAGTTTATTTTCAGAGGTCATAGTTTTGGTATATCTGTGCCGTCCAAATAGACATATTTCGGAATGCTATAAATTGGAAGAAACAACAACAGTAACAAAAAAGACTGGGTCAAAGAACTGATTGAAACCGTAAACTTCTGCCCCAAACAGTAAATTTCAGCATTGAAAAATTTAAAAAAAGACAGAGAAAAAGATGAAGACATGTATGGCAGAATGCATGGGCTCTGGTAAGGTGGGGGCAAGGAAGGGAACTGGGTCTAAATGTGATTAAGAAATGTTGTGTGACATAGATAAAACATTAATAAAAATAAGGTAAAAAAGAAAGATAGATAAATTGCTGATGAATTCATTCAAGGAAGATAAGCAATATAAGGAATACATAAAGAATGGTAGATAGAAAAAAAGGATATAAATTCTGATCTAGAAAGAGAAAAATGATGTCCATAATGCTATGCCATGATGATATATAATAAGTTAATATATTCCTACAATAATGAAGGTTAAATGAAATGGGATTGAACCATTGATTGATGTTTTTCCTTAGAAGCTTGTGTAGTATTCTTGGAATCTGTGAGCACTGGACTTCAAGGAGGAGGCTTCCAGGTCAGGTTCAGCTCCAGACCTCCTAGTCCTGTGTCACAGTTCATCCTGTCTTCAGCAATAAGGTTTTACCTTTAAGTTGTGGGTGGTAATCAAAGGCACATCACATGTATTTCAAAGATTTTAGTAAGAATTATATAAACATACTCAATTAGCCACTTCAGATTCTTCTTTATAATAAATACAAAATCTGAGTAGTTTTATGGACATACTGAAATGTACTATCAATGAATAAATTGTATTATTCTTCCTGAAGCTCAAGGACCTTTTGGAGGAATTTGAGAGGAAAATAAAAAAAATCAACAGGGCAGGCATGGGCATGCTGAAATCATCAAAACTCTAATCAACTAGCCAGTTGTGGTGGCACACGCCTTTAATCCCAGCACTGGGGAGGCAGAGGCAGGTGGATCTCTGTGAGTTCAAGGCCAACCTGGTCTACATAGCAAGCTCCAGGCCAACTGGGACCAAAATGAGACCCTGTCTCAAAAAGACCCCCCCCCCAAAAAGAAAAATCTCTAATCAACTGATCAGTCTTGCAGCAGGTTCAGTTTGAAGGTGCACATTTTTTTTCTGGGAACTTTCAATCACAAAAGGATAGAAAGAAAAATAAAGAGGATATGCTTTTCTGAGTCGAGTTGCTACAAGCAGCTGCAAACTTCTACCCTACATTATAATCTTAATCAGGTATGATACTGTATACTAATTATCCCAGCATTTGGGACATCGAATCATAATGACTTCTAGGCTAGTCTGTGCTGCAAAGAAGTAGACCTGGCCAGTCTGAAGTAAGCAGCACAATGCTTTCTCCAGGAAAATCCAAAGAAAGAAAGGAGAAAGAAAGAAAGAAAGAAAGAAAGAAAGAAAGAAAGAAAGAAAGAAAGAAAGAAAGAAAGAAAGAGAGAAAGGAGAGAGAGAAAGGAAGGAAGGAGGGAAGAAAGGAAGAAAGAAGGAAGAAAGGAAGGAAATCGTCTTGTACAAAAACTCCAAAATAACTAAATAGGAAACCAAAAATTCACCTTCAATATTGACAAAGGCCTGTAATTGTAGTACTGAGAAGGCTGGAGCTTAAGGATAGTGAGTTCAAGGCCATTTTGGCAACATAGAAAGGTCTGGACAAGCTTAGAATATACAGGAAAATACTGTTTCAATAAATGATAGATTGATAGATAAGTAAACTAATAAATATCCCAAATGCTCTGGAATAAGATAGCAGATTAGAAGTTTCCTCTGGGTGACTGAATAGGAAGAGCCAAGTTAAGAAAGATAGGCCTGGTGGCACACACCTTTAATCCCAGCACTTGGAGGCAGAGGCAGGTGGATCTTTGTGAGTTGAAGGCCAGCCTGGTCTACAGAGAAAATTTCAGGACAGCTGGGGCTACAGGGAGACCCTGTCTTGAAAAGACCAAAAAAAAAAAGAAAAATCCATATGGGAACTTACCACTTTAGAAGCTTTTTAAAAGAATATATATATATATATATTAAATATATATATAAGATATATATTCTAATATATATAAATATATATTAAAATATATATTATATACATAATATAATATATATAANATAAATACAAAATCTGAGTAGTTTTATGGACATACTGAAATGTACTATCAATGAATAAATTGTATTATTCTTCCTGAAGCTCAAGGACCTTTTGGAGGAATTTGAGAGGAAAATAAAAAAAATCAACAGGGCAGGCATGGCGCTGCTGAAATCATCAAAACTCTAATCAACTAGCCAGTTTGTGGGTGGCACACGCCTTTAATCCCAGCACTGGGGAGGCAGAGGCAGGTGGATCTCTGTGAGTTCAAGGCCAACCTGGTCTACATAGCAAGCTCCAGGCCAAACTGGGACCAAAATGAGACCTGTCTCAAAAGACCCCCCCCCCAAAAAGAAAAATCTCTAATCAACTGATCAGTCTTGCAGCAGGTTCAGTTTGAAGGTGCACATTTTTTTTCTGGGAACTTTCAATCACAAAAGGATAGAAAGAAAAATAAAGAGGATATGCTTTTCTGAGTCGAGTTGCTACAAGCAGCTGCAAACTTCTACCCTACATTATAATCTTAATCAGGTATATACTGTTTATTCTTTTCTTTAAAAATTTCCCAGCTTTTGGGACATCGAATCTAATGCTTCTAGGCCTACTAGTCTGTGACTTGCAAATGAATGCTTAAGTCACCGGTGCACCTGTCTAGTAAAACCAAAGCTCCAGGGAAAATTATCCAAACAAGAATAGTGGAGAAAGGATATAAACGAAGTAAGAAAATAGCAAGAAAAGAAAATGAAATGCGAGTGAACAGAAAAGCGGGATAAGAAAGAAAGAAAGAAAGAAAGAAAGAAAGAAAGAAAAAGAAAGGATGAAAGAGAGAAAGGAGCAATGTAAAGAAGAAGAGGAGGGAAGAAAGAAAGGAAAGAAAGGAAGAAGAGAGAGGAAACTTGTGAGTGCATAGCACGAGACAAAAGAAAGTCCACACTATAATAGGAAACCAAAATTCACCTTCAATATTGACAAAGGCCTGTAATTGTAGTATTGAGAAGGCTGGAGCTATAGGATAGTGAGTTCAAGGCCATTTTGGCAACATAGAAAGGTCTGGACAAGCTTAGAATATACAGGAAAATACTGTTTCAATAAATGATATGGATAAAGATTGAAGTATAAACTAATAAATATCCCAAATTGCTCTGGAATAAGATAGCAGAAGAATGTTTCCTCTGGGTGACTGAATAGGAAGAGCCAAGTTAAGAAAGCATGCGTGTGTGGCACACCCCTTTAAGTCCAGTCCTTGAGGCAGAGGCAGGGTGGATCTTTGTGAGTGAAGGCCCAGCTGGTCTACAGAGAAAATTGGTCCAGGACAGCTGGGGCTACAGGGAGACCCTGTCTTGAAAAGACCAAAAAAAAAAAAAAAAAAAAAAAAAAAGGCCATTTCCAAAAAAGATTAAAAGAGCAAGAACAGTTGGGAAAGAAGAAAGAGACAGACCAACTTAAAATCACAATGAAAACAATTTTTTTTCCAGTTCTGTGAAGAAGCTCATAGAGATTTTGATTGGGATTGTGTGAATCTGTATATCAGTTTGGGTAAAATGGACATTTTTGCTATATTAATTTTCCCAATCCATGAACATGGGAGATCTTTCCATCTTTTGATGTCATTTTCAATCTCCTTCTTCATGGGTTTAAAAGTTTTGTTGTAGAGCTCTTTGGTATCTTTGGTTAGGTTTGTTCCCAGGTATCTTATTATTTTGGGGGCTCTTATAAGTGGGAAGGTCTTCTTATATTCCTTCTCCACTTATTTATTGTTGGTGTAAAGAAAGGCTACTGATTTTTCTAGGTTAATTTTGTAGCCGACACTTTACTAAAACTCTTAATTATTCTAGAAGTTTTCTGTGGAGTTTTTAGCATCCCTTAGGTAAACTATCATATCATCTGCAAAAAGGGATAGCTTAACTTCTTCTTTCTGATTAATTCTCCTTTAATTTCCTTCTTTGTCTATTGTCCTAGCAAGTATTTCAAGCCACTATGTTGAAGGGAGTGGAAATAGGGAGCCTCCTTGTTGGGTTCCGCCTTTAAGGGAAATGGTTCCAACTTTTCTCCATTTAGGATGATGTTGGCAGTGGGTTTGCTATATATTGGCTTTGATCATGTTGAGGAATCTTCCCTTCAGTCTTATTCCCTCTAGGACTTTAAACATGAAGGGATACTGAAAAAAAAATCCTTAAATTCATTATGTTAAACAAAAGGCCCCAAATAGCTAAAGCAACTCTGAGTGAAAAATACAATACAGGGGGGATTTCCCTACCAGACTTAAAACTATATTACAGGACCATAGTCATAAAGACAGCCTGGTACTGGCACAAAAACAGACCAGTTGACCAATGGAACAAAATTGAATATCCAAACTTGAGCTCATACAATTTCAGCCACCTCATATTTGACAAAGGGGCAAAGAAACCCTCAGTGGAGGAAGAAAGGATCTTCAGCAAATGGTGCTGGCAAAACTGGATCACCACTTGTAAAAGAACAAAATTAAATCCCTACCTCTCACCCTGTACAAAAATCAACTCCAAGTGGATCAAAGATCTCAGTGTGAAGCCTAAAACTCTGAAGGTGATACAAGAAAAAGTTGGCAACAATCTATAAGACATAGGCATGGGAAAAGACTTTCTAAATCAGACAGCAGCTGCACAGGAAATAAGGTCAACAGTGGACAAATGGGACCTCATAAAACTCAAAAGCTTCTGTACAGTGAAAGAAACGATCAAGGAGGTGAAGAGAAAACCCACAGAGTGGGAAGAAATCTTCACCATTGACACATCTGACAGAGCATTAACATCAAAGATATATAACTACTCAAAAAAAAAAAAAAAAAAAAAACCAAAGAAGTAAGAAGACAAATGACCTATTCAAAGATGGAGTAAAGAGCTGAACAGATTTTTCATGAGTGAGGAATTAAAGTAGGCTGAGAAACATCTTAAAAAGTGTTCAACTTCATTAATAATTAAGGAAATGCAAATTAAAACCACTCTCAGATATCATCTCACTCCAGTATGACTAGCTAAGATCAAGAAAACAAAAGACAACAGATGCTGGAGGGGTTGTGAGGAAAGGGGATCACTCATCCACTGCTGGTGGTAATGTAAACTTGTACAACCACTATGGAAAGCAGTGTGGAGAACCCTTAAAAGACCCAAAATGAGCCTACCACCTGACCCAGTCATACCATTCCTGGGTATATACTCAAAGACTCATCCTACCACAAATATACAAGCACATTCATGTTTATTGCAGCTCTCTTCACAATAGTGAAGAGCTGGAACCAACCCAAATGCCCCTCAACAGGCAAGTGGATGAAAAAAATGTGGTACATCTACACAATGGAGTACTTACTATTCAACAGTAAAGAAAGATGGAATTATGAACTTTGCAGGTAAATGGATGGAGCTCAGTAGCCATTATGCTGAGTGAAGTAACACAGTCCCAGAAAGACAAGTGGAGAATGGTTTCTCTCATTTGTGGATGCTAACACCAAATCACCCAGACAAAAGGCAAGCTGAATGACATTATGCTTATATTTCTGTTTATCTGAAAGTAACTATGTTGTTATAATGTGAATCTCTCAACGGGGCTCTAGAATTCACCCACCAATTATTCTCAGACTCTGTAATTACTGTATATGGGTGGAGAGTATGTATCCATATTTTAGAGGAAAATGTGAATTCCTAAACGTAAAAAAAAAAAAGACTGAGAAAAAGATACAGGACAGTTGTGGCAGAATGCATGATCTGGGATGGGGTGGGGTGGGGGGAAGGGAAAGGGGAATATGCCTGAACTGAATTGAAAAATGATGTATGAAATACACAAAACATCAATAAAAATTTTTAAAAATCACAAAGAAACAAACTGAAATGCCACATAGAGAAATGGAGAAAAGAGCTGTAGCTAAGAAAACAGCTGTGCATGCTGACTCCCAGAGACTGAGCAGAAACCCTGGCCCATGCTACCTGGTCTATTTTGGTGGAGATGTTGTCACTGTGGTTTGTTTTCTCCTCTCTGACTAGGAGTACAGATAGAGCCATCAGAGAGGGTTTCTCACCAATACACACTTTAAAAACTCCAAACCAGGATTAGGAATTTAGCTCAGTGTTAGAGAGCTTTTGCCTAGTAATCCTCAGTTCAAGGATGGGAGGAATTGCAAAACAAAGAGTAGGACTCTTTCAGATGCCTGTAGTTACCCAATAATTAAATACAAGATACTGAAACAGCTGAAATGCTGGACAAAGAGATCAAAGGTCTAGTTTTCAAAGCTACCAAAGAATACACACAGCATTCAAACAATCAGATGATTGAAGTAATGCAATCGCCCAAAGCAAGTAACCCAGAAATGTTGGAACTGAAAGGCTCAAGAAATAAAGACCACAGTGGAATGCATCAAAACAGAGAGTAGAGCACGCAGAAGAAACAACTTCAAGCATGGAAGACAAGGTTGATGAAAAGTCACATTGAGACGATAATGAAGACAGTTAACGGTAGCTGCAAAATCTGAGTTCTGTCACTCAGGAGGCATAGGCAGGTAGATCACAGAAAGTTCCAGGCCAGCTAGGACTACATAGAAGACCCTGTCTCCCCAAACGGACAGCAATGAAAGAAAAAAAAATAAACACATAAATATAACTTTCAAGAGCTCTGGGACATGAACAAAAGATCAAACCTAAGACTACATGTATAAAGGAACCTAAATACAAAGTAGACATGAGAAAAACCTATTCAATTGCAGAAATTTCCCCAAATCCAGAGAAATACATGGATATCCACATAGACGAGGCATGTAGAAACCCAAATATAAACAAACAGAAAAGAACTTCTCATCACCTAATAGTTAAAATGACACACTAGACAACAAAGAAACAATGTTCAGATATGCAAGAAAAAAAAAAATACCAACTTATTTGAAAGGCAAATTAATCCATATTGGATTAATCTAAAAAGAAACAACAAAACCCATTAAAAGATGTCATGAAATACCTCCAGCCTTAAGAGCAACTGCCAACCAAGATTACTATATCCAGCAAAGTTTTCTTTTTAAAATCAATAGAAAAATAAAGGCATTCCAAGGTAATCAGAAACTTAAATGATTCATGGCCACCAGTCTGTAAAAGATACTAAAGGAATTGTATTTGCAAAAGAGGAGGAAGACAGTCACAAGCGCGGCAGCTAAGGAGAGAGTAACTTTTCAGGAGAGAATCCTGGGAAGAAATCAGAACAAGACAAAAACCACACATTCAACTCAGCAAATTAGCAATACCCAAGAGGAATAGAAGAGAAATTAATCAACAACAGATTTTGAAACAACCAGGAAAAATAAATGACAGCTAAACATTCAGTAACAAGCCAATATTTTTGAAAAATAAAAGTTAGGGTTGATGGTCAGAACTCTAATTTAAAGATGCAGATTAGCTGTTTGGATTAAAAACCAAATCTAGGGCTGGAGAGATGGCCTAGCGGTTAAGAGCACCGACTGCTCTTGCAGAGGACCCGGGTTCGATCCCCAGCACCCACATGGCGGCTGAGAACCTTCTGTAACTCCAATTCCAGGAGAACTCCAGTTCCAGGGGAATCCGAGACCCTCTTCTGACCTCCGCGGCATTGCACAACACGGGTGCACAAACCTATATGCAGACAGTTCGCTCATACACATACAAAAATAAATAAAATTTTAAAAAATATTAAAAAAATAAAAAAATATAAACCAAATCTAAATTGTCTGAAAGAAGCAAAGACACATGCTACTAAAGAAAAGGCTGTGAACTTGTACACAAAGCAAGTGGAAAGGGAAACAAACAAGAGCAGCTATGCTGATATCTCAGAAGGAAAGCTTCCTGGCAATGTAAGCCAGACAAGGTAAAGAAGCATCTGTCTGCTACTGGAGTGCCTGCCCATCCGGCAAGTTGCAAGGCCTATCAGTGGCAATGCCTATGTTGAAGAAAGGCCAGTGTGTTGAGGCCATTTGTTTATATAACGAGTTCTGGGACTTATCAGAGTATATGCTTTTACTGACTTTCATGGCACGAATACAGAACAGTCCTTAACTGTGTGCCAGTGGATAGTCAGAGGAAATGTCAGAACATCTCAAGCCAGAGTATTTCAAACCAAGGCTGCATTCTGATAGTGGTGTTCAAGGTGATCTGTATGGCAAGCTCCCTGCTGTGTTAAAACTCAGAGGCTCCAGCAGTCTGGCATCCCCTATGCATTCATTTACAACTTTCTATTCCAAACAAAAAAAGTCTTTAGTAAGTTAAACCAGGTCAGAGAATGTCTGAGTTAGCAGTCAATGCCTATGTGGCTAGAACCTTGTGCACTGGCTAACATGCAGGCATACCATGAATATCAAAAAGGCGGTGTGTAATTTAATGAGACTTTTTTTTCAAAGCAAATTTTTATTGAAGCTTTCTGCATTTCATACAAAATTTCCAATTAAATCTAGACCCACTCCCCCTTCCTTGCAAACCCACCAGAGCTTATGCATTCTGCCAAACATGTTTTTCATCTTTTTCTCAGTCTCTTTTAAAATTTTCAATGCAGAAGTTTACCGTTTCAAGCAGAAGTTCACCTTTTCAGTCAGTTCTTTGACCCAGTCTTTGTTGTTGTTGTTTTCCTTCCAATTTGCATCACTCCAAAATATGCATATGTGCATGCCACATATATCATAGGTTTTAGAATCTTCAGCTTATGATTTCTTTCTTTTTTCTTTATTAGGCAGAAAGATGTCATGTTTGAAGGCTCCTCCTTGGCAAGCCCAAACAACCATCAGTTCTGCCCTTGTGCTCCACACTGGGGTTTTCCCTTCCCATGGTCACCAAGTGAGGTCCAGTAAGCACCATGTCCTGTCTTGATCTTCCTGTTCTGGTATCCAGAATATGGACTGCCATTGTTGGATTACCTCAGCAGTATCATGGAGGCCAATGCAGGTTGATCAAAACAGGACGTGTGCTTACTGGACTTCATTTGAGGGCACAATATTTAAAGCAGAAGCATGTCAGTAAGGGTTTCCTTCTGCATAAGGTTATTTTGTAGTGTAATGTCTTAATCATAGTCTACCATCAAATATTTTAGGAGTATCTTTAATGTTTAGATAGTATATTAGCAGCATGCAATAATTTCATCATAAGTTCTCAAGCAGAGGCAGTCTATTGCAAGGACCTTCTTTGCTGCCAGTTATCATAGGCTGTTTAAATTTAGAAAACTGAATAACAACACTGAATACTTTAGAAATGCACTTTGCTCAGTAATTCTTTGAGTTGTTGCAATATTAGATTATCCATTTGGTTGTTACAGAAAATCCTTAACTGTAATTAATGGTTGTTGCCACAATAGTACATTGCCTGTATTTCTACTTCTAGTAATGGGCTTTATGTGCTAGATTAATGAGATTTTTTAGAAGGAAAGATTTTGAAGTCATATGTGGAACAAAAGTGAATGGAGACAGAAGCATGGTTGGTGGTACACGTCACTGCGAGATTCCTGGGCAGTCCAAGAACTAGGAATCTTCCCAGAAGAGAACATAATTCAAGATAAACTGAAAGTCACTGTTAACACTTTTGAATCTCAGATAAGACATATTTCATGGAATCTATTTGGGAATCAGAACTAAACTGCTTGCCTTACAGAGGCCAAAGGTTATAGCACGACAGTAGAAAGAAGGAAGAATTATGGCCACCCTTTTCTAAGTAACGGGGCTCTAATGGTGGTCACTTTAAGGTGAGATTCCATTTCCTTGGATTTACTGTCAATGATTTTTAATCATTTCTGTCCGAGAAGGTATCAAAACGAGGTGCACTAATATTCACAGAGGAAGCAGGGAAGCTTTCTCCTCTCATTCAATCATCCTCTTCGTGACAGTCTGCGCCAGCTCTCTCCTTGAACTGGCTTCTCTGGCGACAGCACGTCTGAGCGTACTTTAGCAGTCTCTCTTTGGAAACCATGGCACCCCATAGATTGATGCTTTTGTCTCTTGAAACATTGCTTAAAACAGCAGCTTGTGAAATCCCACCTTCTTTACCTCTACTTCTTTTCTTTGAAAACGGAATCAACAGTATAGCCTCTCAGACAGAGAACAGGAGAGTCTCCAAGGACCATCATGAAGAAAGATGGGCAAATCCACCCCTGTGCAGACGCCTATCCCCCTGATGATTCCATGACTTTCTTCTCCTCTGTAAAGGATAAGGGCTGATGAGGATTGATTTTAATAGTTTAGTTTCTTTCATAAACTGCACTGACTTCCCTTCTGACAAGGTCAGCTCAGGAGCGATTCTGATGAGAGTCCAGCAAACAGGGGGTGGGGAGGAGCTTGGTCACCCACCCCAGGAAACAGGAAGTGGGAAGGAGCTTGGTCGCCCAACCCAGGAAACAGGAAGTGGGAAGGAGCTTGGTCGCCCACCCACCCCCAGGAAACAGGAAGTGGGAAGGAGCTTGGTCACCCCCCCCAGGAAACGGGAAGTGGGAAGGAGCTTGGTTGCCCACCCCAGGAAACAGGAAGTGGGAAGGAGCTTGGTCGCCCACCCACCCCCAGGAAACAGGAAGTGGGAAGGAGCTTGGTCATCCCCCCCCAGGAAACAGGAAGTGGGAAGGAGCTTGGTTGCCCACCCCAGGAAACAGGAAGTGGGAAAGAGCTTGGTCGCCCACCCCCCCCAGGAAACAGGAAGTGGGAAGGAGCTTGGTTGCCCACCCCACCCAGGAAACAGGAAGTGGAAAGGAGCTTGGTCGCCCACCCTCCCAGGAAACAGGAAGTGGGAAGGAGCTTGGTCGCCCACCCCCAGGAAACAGGAAGTGGAAAGGAGCTTGGTCGCCCACCCCAGGAAACAGGAAGTGGGAAAGAGTTGGTTAGTGGGAAGGAACTTGGTCAACCCACAGGAAACAGGAAGTGGGAAGGAACTTGGTCAACCCCCCAGGAAACAGGAAGTGGGAAGGAGCTTGGTCGCCCACCCCCAGGAAACAGGAAGTGGGAAGGAGCTTGGTCGCCCACCCCCAGGAAACAGGAAGTGGGAAGGAGCTTGGTCTCCCACTCCCCAGGAAACAGGGAGTGGGAAGGAGCTTGGTCTCCCACTCCCCCCAGGAAACAGGATAGGAAGGGGAGAGGCTTGGTCGCCCCCCCCCCCAGGAAACAGGAAGTGGGAAGGAGCTTGGTCACCCCACCCCAGGAAACAGGAAGTGGGAAAGGAACTTGGTCAACCCCCCAGGAAACAGGAAGTGGGAAGGAGCTTGGTCGCCCACCCACCCCCACAAGCAGCTACTATTTTTTATCTATATTTTTTATTTTATTTTTATTTTTTTATTTTATTTATTTTTTGTATGTGAATGCCTGCACTGTCTGCCTAGTAGGTTTTGTGGGGCTGGAGAGATGGCCTAGCGGCTTAGAGCATATACTTATATCAACTCCCAACCTGGACTGGCTGCTGCCTCCAGATTCCCGGGAATACAGCTTTGTCTTCTGCCCTTCAGCCTGGGAACCAGGGACACATCTTTGTGCTGCTCATCTGTGGTCTGACTCAGCAGTTCTTACTGCAGTCTCACCTCCAGCCCTAGCTGATAGCAGTACTCACCATCAGACCAGGAAAAATGACAGGGCAGGAGAAGACAATCTAGGCAGCAGTCAGGTCTGCAGATAGTTGCAAGCCAAGGAATACACCAATAGCCAATTTCCGAATGTTCACTCAAGGCCCTGAATAGACTTGACTCTACTTGGCTCTGTATTTTAAGTGCTGGGGAATTTTAAAACACAATCTAGCCGGGTGTGGTGGCGCACCCCTTTAATCCTAGCACTTGGGAGGCAGAGGCAGGCGGATCTTTGTGAATTCAAGGCCAGCCTGGTCTACAGAGTGAGTTGCAGGACAGCTGGGGCTCAGGGAGACCCTGTCCTCGGAAAGACCCAAAAAAAAAAAAAAAAAAAAACCAGCATAATCTAACCTACAAGTCATGTGGGAAAAACAGTTCCAATACTGTCTGTATATTTGTGTAGCATGGATGTGGGTACGTCTAAACCACAGCAGTGTTTTTAAAAGAGATTCTCACCCTCTGGCACTGTGGGGACTTTGTTACCTCCATCTTCAGCATCTAAAGAGCTATGTGAGAACTATGTTCCATGGCAACACGGTCAGTATCTACTCACATTGCAACGTCTGTTCTATTCCAGCAGACAAAGGCCTTGCATTCCTCTACCAGAGCCGGCCTTTCTTTGCAAGTAGCTTTTGTCTTGACCATTTCCCCACACCTTGCCAATCCAGAGAGAGACCCCAGAGCAGCCTTCAACCAAAGAATCCTTCTTTCTTTGTGGGATGAAGCTGTCCCTTGTGCACTCTGCCCATGGACACATGGTTTCTGGTGAGGAGGACATCCATGGTCTACTCCATTCTCAGTGTCCCCTTCAAGAGCTAAATGAATTATTTGGTGTAGGGGCTGTAGAGCATCAAAGGCTGACAAAATATTTGAATTATTTCTCAGCCTTGTAGAGAATGAGGGCCATTCACCAACAGGATGAATCACTCTCATGTAACTTTTTTACAGATGAACCAAAGTAATATACATATCTGATAAAGTTACAGTGTTTAATGACCACCACAGCTCTGGTTGCAGCAACTGTGTGTGCCTTTGTGTGTGTGTGTGTTGCTTTCTAATATTATCAAAATAACTGGCTTATCTAATCAAAGCACCTCTGAACAAATGCCATAAACAACCCTGCAATGAAAATTGGGATAATGGAGAGCCTAGAAATTTCGGCCATGGATACTCTATCATTGTAATATGATCTCTGCTCACTGACTGATGAGCTTTGCTTCTTAGCAATTTTTTTATGCACTGTTATTTAGATGCCAGTGAATTATTAAAAGATTATATCATTTCCAACCATTATTATGCTGCTATTTTTGTTTCTCTAACTATAGAGAACTAAAATCAAAATTAGATGCAAATGAGTGTCAACTTGGCTTGCTTTTTACTCAAGTGAACTATGAAATAGTTGGGATAAAAGTATATTTATTCTCTGTGACTCATAGCACCATGTTATTGCCATTTACAGGGATACATGTTAGTTTTTTACATACAAATCTATAGTCAATTTTATAATATACTTTATGCAAAGAGTAGCTTTCCAAGATAGAACTGTATTTATACCACAGCAATCCTTTTTCTTGTTCGCCTCTAAGCTTTTCCTTACTTCCACCATCTCCAACTCATATACCTGAAAAGTTATTCCTGTGGATGATCTTTTCTTTGATGACCAAAGTACAAGTTAGGATTAGGATTAGGCAAAGAAAGTAAAACAAAGCATTGACCTACTGAGATAATAATTAATAATATATAGCTACTGCTTCAAGAAAAGCATAAGCAAAGTTTAAACAGCATTATTTTCTGAAAAGAAAAATCACAGAGCTGGTACACTGGTGTGCATCCAGCCAGTGTTTTGTTTTCTGAAGAGCTACTTGGCACCAGAGAGGGGCTGCACCACTTATGTAAAGGGTTGACATGAAAACTAGAAACAAACCCTGCCGTATGCGAACAATCATGAGAGCAAAATAACATCAAGCCCAGAACTTTAAAGACATTGAGACACTCTCCTTTATTAGTGTTCTTATATACTCATATAACAACAGCAAAAGATTAGAGCTGGGAGAAAACAAGAAAGCAAGAGCGTTCTACCCACACAGCAATGAGAAAGCAAGAGCGTTCTACCCACACAGCAATGAGAAAGCAAGAACGTTCTACGCACATAGCAAAATGCAAAGCTTTCATTGGCACATAGAGTGAGTTACTCAAATGCATTGCCTTATGGAAATTTAATACTCATTGATCATCTGAACTTCCTAGTTGGCCCCAAGCTGCGATAATCAACGTTTCAATGTCAGACTCATTTACTCCTCGAAGAATCCTAAAATAGCCATTCTCTCCCCAGGATTTTCCCCAGGAATTGGCAGCAATCTGCAGGAAAAACAAAAAAATGAAAAGGTTGAGACTCGTGTTTTGTTATATTTTTTTATTCCTGTCTATAGAAACAAGAAATTCATATGTGACTTCCATTGCCTTTGTCTTTTATAGTTACTAAAAGCATAACTATGTTCTAATAATAGTTAAGCAGTGATATGTATATGTGGCTGATGGCAAGACCCAGCACTGGTGTGACTTACAACCTTCTGATGGTTCTTTTGGATTGATATGACATAATGTAAATATGGTCTTGGAAAAGAGTTTCAACCAGGGACTGTTGAGGTTAGGTTAATTTATGAGAACGCCTGTGAGGGATTTTCTTAATTGGGTTAGTCTTCCCATCGCCCCTGCATGTGGATGCACTCTTTCATGGGCTGGACCAGGCAAGAACAAGATGAGTCAGAGAGGGCAAGCATCCTTTGTTCTCTGTTCTTGGCTACAGAGCTGATGCAAACAGCTCCCCAAGTTTCTACTGCTGTGACTTCCCCACTATGATGGACCTTGTCTCGGAAAAGTGAGCTGAAATAAACCCTAAGTTGATTTTGTCAGGGTATTTTTTTCACAACTACTGGAAAGGAAACTAAAATGCAAATTAGTCCTAGACCCCCATGTTACGTTGAACTGAAGGATAATATAGACTGATCTCCTTAGCAGAGTCTAATGGACCATTCTTATGGGAGCATTAAAGATAGGAATGCTGAGAGTCACAAGGACAATGGAAGCCTAGATCACGCTAAACTCTGTCTACATTTCTCAATGACTTTTCCAGCCCAAAGTTATGAAGTCTTCTGCATTCCTCCCACAAAACAGCTCTAATGGCCTAAAGTCACATGGACATATTTATTGGCTCAACGACCTTAATCATTGGTACTATTTGGGATCTTACAGAGCAGCTGAGGCCAGGCACTATGAGACAAAGTTGGACTCCCTGCAATGAGGCCCTGAGAGGGCCCTGAGTGAAGATGTGAAGGTAAAGCACTGGTTGCAATGGAGACCCAAGAAATTGGCAATGTCAGGACCATGAGTGAGCCACCCGGGAGAACCACAGATGTGGAGTGGGCCACCTTATCATAGGACAGAAGCTTGTGTGATGCATCTGGCAGAGCTGGATGTGTGAAGAGAGAAAAGGTACTTAAGAAAATTCCAGAAAGTAAAATCAGCAGGAACTGGATTTTTTTTTTCCTTTTATTCTTTTTCTTTTTAAATTTTTGGAGATGGTTAGGGGGTTGGGAAAGGTCCAGCATAACTTCTGGATCCAGGGCTGGAGAGATGGCCTAGCGGTTAAGAGCGCCGACCGCTCTTACAGAGGACCCGGGTTCGATCCCCAGCACCCACATGGCGGCTGAGAACCATCTGAAACTCCAATTCCAGGAGAACTCCAGTTCCAGGGGAATCCGAGACCCTCTTCTGACCTCCACGGCATTGCACGACACGGGTGCACAGACCTGCATGCACACAGTACATTGATACACATACGGAAATAAATAAAATAAAAAAAATAATTTCTGGATCCAAAGCTTGACTGAACAAGTACATTGTGAAACAAAAGTGGTAATGGGGTGTGTAAATCACAACTAAATGCAATCTACAAGTCCCATAAATTAGAGAATTCACAACAGCTGTCACACTTGGCTTCCATTCATCCTGTTGCTAGGCCAAAGGCAGGGAATGATCTAGGGTGTAATGTGTACTGATATTTTCAGGACGCAGGGCATTGCACTTGGCTTTCATGGTGCTCTCCTTTATAGGAGAGGCGGGTCCTCTCAGCTCCGGAAGTTGTCACTGCATCAGCTATAAGAAACGTCCAATTACCATCTGCATTTCTTTGTCAGATTTGGTTCTTTACCTACTCAGTCAGCCATGACACCTGAAAGGAGAACTGTCAAAGAGGGTCTGAAATCATGAGTGCAATGTGTCAGTCAGAGTCAATGGGCTTTGAAGAGCTGAAGATGAGACCCCCGTCAAACTGTGTGAGAATCTTTGTAGCAATGATTTAAACTAAGTTCCAATTTCCCAGACTTTATACTGGGTTCCAATATATACGTATACTGTTAAATAATTAATTACATATATATTTATATATATATATATGCTTATCAAAATATAGGAAACTCAAAATTCATCTCAAATGAAGATAAGTTTTTATGAATATTAATATTTTCAAAGTGAAACAATGACATCTATAGCATTGTAATTATTCTCATTTGATTATCCAAAGGTTATTACCATTCAGACTTTTGTAATTTTATCTTTAGTGAAACATATGTTAGTTTTTTAAAGCAAATGTAAATGTACTTGCTAATGAGTGCTAAAGACAAAATAATTATGAAGAGTGTGACTGCAAATTAGCACTAATACAAGGCTCCTCGGGATGTGCATTTTGCTTCTTCATCATATTCTTCCTACTCTTGTGTTTTCTATCTCATAACCTGTTTCCTATTTTGTTTCTTTCTAATGACTGAATTTGTTTCTATATATTTATAAAACATTACAGCAGTCTATAAGATAATTGTGTCCACATCCTTGCAGGCATTTGCTGCTAATGTTTTTCTAGTGACAAATTCTAACTATGGTATGATAAATCTCATAGTTGTATTTGAATTTCTCTGAAGGCTAGTGAAGGTGAAGACTTTTTCATATTCTTAAGGTTTTACATTATTTTTGATAATGTTGTATATCATGAAATATGATCACATTCACCCCCTACATCCCGCTCGATTTTCAAGGTGGCTGTTCTAGTTTACACTCCCACCAACAGTGCATAAGGGTCTCCCTTCCCTCACATGTACTCCAGTACCTATTGTTCATTTGTATTCCTGTGATGCCCATTCTGACTGAAATAGGATCAAATCTTAAAACAGCTTTTATTTGCACTTCACTGATATCTAAGGATGCTGAACATTTTTAAAAAATTTCTAGTCTTTTGCATTTTTTCTTTTGATAATTTTTTGTTCAGGTCAGGAGACCATTTCTAGTTGGGTTGTTTATTCTCTTAATGCTTAATATTTTGAGTACTTTGTGCATTATATACATTAACCCTCTGTCACAATTAATACCTGGCAAAGATTTTTCTCCCATTATGTGGGCTATCTATGGATTCATTTCACGTTTCAAGACTTTGTAGTCCAGAAGCTTTTTGTTTTCATAAGCTCTCATTAGTTGATTTTTGGTGTTACCAGAGTCTCATTAAGAAAGTTATTTTCTATTTTCCTCTAGTAGTTTCAGGATTTTGAGTCTCATTTTGAGGTTCTTGATCCATTAAGAATTGTATTTTGTGCACAGTGAGAGATAAGGATCTAGTTTTATTTTCCAGTGTGCTGAAACCCAGTTGTCCCACCACCATTTGTTGGAGATGAAGTCTTTTATTCCCCAGTCTATATTTTTGGCATCTTTGTAAAATCAGATAATGGTAGTTTCAGGGATTTATATCTGGGTCCTTAATTCAATTGTACTGGGTTATGTGTTTGTTTTGGTGCTAGGACTGTATTTTTATTATAGTAGCTCTGTAATATAATTTGAAATCCTCAGACAGGATTCTTTCTGTTAAAGACTGATTTGGTGATCCATGGTCCTTTATCCCTCCATGTGAATTTTGAGTTTGCTTTTCCTTTGTCTGGGAAAAATAATATTGGAATTGTTATTGAGATTACATTGAATCTTTCCAAAAGGTTGCTTTTGGAATGGCTGGTCATTTTCACAATATCAATTCTTCCAATCCATGAGAATAAGAGACTTCATATCTTCTAGTGTCTTCCTTGACTTCTTTCTTCAGTCTTAGGATGTTTCTTTTAGAAATATTCTGTTTCTACTGTAAGGTTTATTCTCAGGTCCTGTGGCTATTTGAGAAAAAGGATTCTTTCTCTGTTTTATTTTCTTCAATCAGTTTATCATTGATAAATATAAATATAGGAAAGTTACTAAATCTTGTCTGTGTTAATATTGTATCCAGCCACTTTGCTGAAATTAATTCTCATCCCTAAGTATTTTTAATGGGGCCTTCAGGGTAAAGATATGTAAAGAATTGTATGATCTTCATACAGTTTACCATATTGAATAATTGTAAGTTATGGTGATTCTTATTTGTATCACTTTTACTTCTTTCTTTTGTTTTATTGCTGTAGCTGAGACTTCAAGCACCGTAGTGCATACAAGGTAAAGGGTGAACACCCTTGCTTGCTCCTATTTTACTGCGTGTTCTGCTTTTCTCAATTTAAAATGATGTTGGCTCTCTGCTTGCCATATGTGGCTTTGCTATGCTGAGGCCAGCTCCCTTCTGGCTTTACCATGGGGGAATGTGGGGTTTGGTAAAAAGATTTTTCTATATCTAATTAAATGACTATGTAATTTCTGTCTTTGAATCTACTTATTGATTTATTTATTTTTATTGATTTACTGATTTATATATGTTATATACTTAGTGACTTTTTCTTAATTTGGGAGACATTTATTTGCTGCTTTGATCTCATCACTGCTTATGGACTGGATTTAATTATTTATTTAAGGGGTTGGAGAGATGGCTAAGCAGTTACGAGCGCTGGCTGCTCTTGCAGAGGACCTGGATTTGTGAATCCCAGCACCCACGTGGAGCTAACAACCATCCATTACTCTCTCTCTCTCTCTCTCTCTCTCTCTATATATATATATATATATATATATATGCAATATAGAGATATACACATAAAAATAAAAACAATAAAAATTTATTTCATCTTAGTATAAATTTCCTAAGTGGTATATATTTAAGAATTCATCCACTTCTTCAATTGTCCAATTTCATCATATAGAGGTTTTAAAAATATGTCTATATGCCAGGCATGGTGGTGCATGTCTTTAATCCTAGCACTTGGGAGGCAGAGGCAGGCAGATCTCTGTGAGTTCAAGGCCAGCCTGGTCTACAGAGTGAGTTCCAGGACAGCTGGGGCTACAGGGAGACCCTGTCTCAAAAAGACAAAAAAAATGTCTATAATTTTCTGAATCTCTTGTCTTACCCTCCTATTTATTTCTAATTTTACTAATTAACGTCTTCTTGTGGATGATTATACTAAGGGTTTGTCAAACACGTTTCTTTTTTCAAACAAACAATTTTTTGTTTAATTGCTTCTTTGTATTATGTTGTTATTTCTATTCCATTAATTTCTACCTGATTTTTATTATATTTTTCTGTCTATAGTTTGGGCATTTGGTTTGTCCTTGTTTTTGCAAGCCCCTTGGGTGCATCAATAAATTATTAATTTGAGCTCTGAGATGATTTAATATAGGCACTTAGGGCTATGAGCTTTTCTCTTCTGACTGCCTCCCTAGCGCCCAATAGATTTGGGGATGTTGTGTTTTCATTTTCATTCCATTCTAAGAAGGTTTTTCTTTATTTTCCTTCTTGACTTCTTCCTTGACACAATTATCATTCAATAATGTAGTGTTTGTCCTCCATGAGTTTATATACTATCTGTAGCATTAATTCTGTTGAGATCTAGCTTTATTTCATTGTGGTCATAAGGAACACAGGAAATTATTTCAATGTCCCTAATATTTGTTGAAATATTTACATTTTAATATTTGATCAGTTTTGGAGAAATTCCCATGGGCTGCTGGAGGAATGTGACTTCTTTAGTACGCAGGTGGACTATCTGTGTCTATTAGTTCCATTTGCTTTATGATGTCATTTGACTCTACTGTTTCTTTGTTTAATTTTTGTCCAGATGCATTTCTATTCAGGAGAATGGGGCATGGAAGTCACCCACAATGACTGTGCTGGAGTTAATCTGTTATTTTACATCTAGTCATATTTGAATGAAATTTGGCACATTTGGGCTGGAGAGATGGCCTAGCGGTTAAGAGCCCCCAATTGCTCTTACAGAGGACCCGGGTTTGATCCCCAGTACCCACATGGCGGCCGAGAACTGTCTGAAACTCCAATTCCAGGAGAACTCCAGTTCCAGTGGAATCCGACACCCTCTTCTGACCTCCGCAGCATTGCATAACACAGGTGCACAAACTTGCATGCAGACAGTACATTCATAGACATACAGAAATAAAAAAAAAATTAAAAAAAAAAGAAATTTGGCACATTTGTGTTTAGTACAAGTATGTTTAGAATTGACATTTATTCTTGGTGTATTGTTCCTTTTTCTTTTGACTTGTTTTGGTTTGAAGTATATTTTGTAAGATATTAAAAGAGGTACATCAGGGGGCTAGAGAGGTGGTTCAGTGGTTAAGAGCACTGGCTGGCTGCTTACTCAGAGGACCTGGCTTCAGTTCCCAGCACCCACATGGCAGATTAAAACCATCCATAGCTCTAGTTCCAGGGAATCTAATGCTCTCTTCTGACCACTTCAGGCACTGCACAGCACAGATGCAGTTACACACATGCAGGCAATACAGTCATACACATAAAATAAAATTAATAAATAAAATATCTTTTTAAAACAGATACACCAGCTTGTTTCCTAGATTCATTGTTTTTGTTTTGTTTGGTTTGTATTTTTTTAATTCCTTTTCCATTCCTTTACCCTAAAGTAATGTCTATCAATGATGGTAAGATTTGTTTCTTAGAATCAGCAAAAATAAGGTTCCTGGTTTCTAACGCAATCAGCTACTCTGTGTTTTTAATGCAGAATTGAGACTGTTAATATTCAGACTTATATGTGGGGCTGGAGAAATGGCTCAGCAGTTGAGATCACTAGATGTTCTTGCCGAAGACCTTGTCTTGGGTCCCAGCACTCACATACATGGTGGCTAACAACTGTCCACAACTCCACTTAACATACATGCAATTTACCACTCATATACATAGAAACAAAAAATTAAATGTTTTATGTATTATTTTTATTGTATGTGTATGGGTATATGGCCTGCATGGATAAAAGTGTCCTGTAGTGCCCTCAGAGGTCAGAACGCCCAGGGACTGCTTACTGCTCAGGACAGGAGTAATGGGAACTAGAGAAGTATGGGCTGGTGGGGGGTGAGGTGTCCAGGTCCTAGGACCTCTTAGTATTGGCACCAGGAGCTAATAGAGCTGAAAAGGCAGGAAAGTTTGGACCAGCGGGTGGAGCCTGGGGTTCGCGAACCCATTGGCTGCTGAAGCTGAGCAGAGGGGAAAGTTTGGGTCAAGTGGTCTGGATCTAGTGAGCCCCGACTTGTTGGCTTCAGAAACTGTGCTCAGTGGAAAATGCCTAGAGCCTTACCTGGTGGTACTCCTGGGATTTGGGCAGGCTTATCTTTTTTGGATGTTTTTGGTTATTTGTATTTTCTCTTCGGATAACTACCTATTTGCTTAACTAGCCCATTTATTGATTGGATTATTTGAGTTCTTGTTTAGTTTTGAGTTCTTTGTGTATTCTAGATAATACTCATGTGTCAGATGTGTCTGTAGCTGGCAGGGATTTTCCCCATTCTGTAAGCTTTCTCTTCAACTGGTTATTTCCTTTTTTTTTTACAAAAGCTTTCTAAATTACATGACGTCTCATTTGTTGATCATCGTCCTTATTTCATAACCAGTTGGAGTCTTATTGAGAAAGTAGTTAAATATGTCTGTATCTTGAAATGTTTCCTTTTCCTTCTTCTCTAACACTTTCAAAGAGCCAAGTATTAAATTAGGGTGTTTGATTCATTTATAATCGATTTTCGTGGAGGGAGATATATAAGGATAAAATCTTGTGCTTCTATATGTGGATTGTGTCAAGCACCCTTTGCTGAGGGTACTTCTCCAATTTATGTCTTTGCATCTTAATCAAAAACTCAGGTGGCAGTCACTGTATGAACTCACACCTGGGTTCTCAATTCCATCCGGTCATCATATGCATGTTTCTTGTGCTAGTACCATTAAATTTCTTTAGTATAACTTGGTATGGTGAAAATACAGAATTATTCATTATGATTTTTTGGCTATCCTCTATGTATTTTAGATTATTTCANGGCATTGGGATTTCAATTTTGATTGTGTTGAATCCAAAGATGGCTTTTACTAGCATGACCATTTCACAATTTTAATTCTTCTAATCCATGAACATGGGAGGTTTTTCCATTTTCCAGTGTTTTCTTTAATTATTTTTTTCATTGTTAAGGTTTTCATTGTAGAGATGTCCCACTTACTTAATTCAATTTTTCAAGTTTATTTTTTGGCAACTATATACAGAATTGCTTCTATTTTCTTTCTCAATGTATTTAGGTAATTGGTATATAGGTAAACTACTGTTTTTTTTTTTTTACGATAATTTAATGGAACTTCAGGAGCTCTTAATGTTTTTGGTGGAATCTTCTATATAGAATCACATCAGCCGGGCGTGGTGGCGCACACCTTTAATCCTAACACTTGGGAGGCAGAGGCAGGTGGATCTTTGTGAGTTCAAAGCCAGCCTGGTCTACAGAGTGAGTTCCAGGACAGCTGGGGCTACAGGGAGACCCTGTTTTGAAAAGACCGGAAAAAAAAAATACAATCACATCACTGCAAATAATGTCAGTTATTTTACATATCATATTTTCTATTTATTTTTCTTGACTAAATGAAATCAGCGAAACATGCAGCTAAACGTTGATGGGTGTGATACAAGTGGATGTGATGCTTGCTTTTCAACAATAAAAACTGGTTTTAGATTTCATAATTAATTTTGGTGTTAGGTGTCAATGTTAGTTTTTGAAGATAAAGTTTATAAAATGGTAGAATGTCTATTCTATTTCTAATCTAGTCTACTAAAATTTAGATCATGAATAGATTTTGTGATAGGTAGAATTTAAGATGGCCCCAAAGAGTCTTGTGCCTTGTGTGGTAAAGTTGAAGGGATTTTAAAAAGTCATTTAAATGGGCTCTGCCTTAACTGAAAGGAAATTTTTTTTTCCTTGGGCTTGACCTAATCAAGCAAATCCTTGCAAAGAACACTGAGGTATCCGAATTTTTTCCTTAATGAAGTTAAAGGTATAAGCTGCTGTTCTGAGAACACAAGGAGAATATCTGTGTGGAAACCACACCAAAAAATATCAAGCATCTTCTAGGACCTGAGAGATAACCTAGCCCAAAAAGAAATGGGTCTTGACCCTATGGCTGCAAGAGCTGAGCTCATGAAATCGTGAGCTGCGGACAGGACCTCAAGCACCAGAAAGAAACTCACCCCTCCCTGCTTTGCTTGAATCACTGAGAGACTCTGAGCAGAGGACCCAGAAGCAGGGCCACACCCACAGAGACCCTGGGAAATGACTGTATGGTATGTGGAGGTGAGAAAACTGTGGTAGTTTCTTACATAGTAGAATAAGACTGAATTATCTGTTGAATTTTATTCATTAATTTTATATATCAATAAAGGTAATCAAATCTTTTTTTTTAATTTTTGACTCTGATACTCTCAAGATATATAAAGATTTATTTTTATTTGGAACAATCTTATATTCCTGAGCTAAGCTTCACTTTGTTATAACTTTTTAATGTGTTCCTTAACTGAGATAAATATTATGTACAGGCTTGCATTGTTCCTTCTGAGCATGGCCTTGCTAAGCTTTGGTATTTGTACACAGGAGTCTCAAAATACATTTGGAACTTTATTTTATAGTCCCAGAAAGGATTTAATGTACTGTTAATGTTATTTGTTTCTTACATGTTTCTGTAAATTGACAAGTGAGGTTGTTGATCTGAGTTTCTTTGTGAGAGTGTTTTAATGTGGTTGGCTTTGGCAAATCACCCTGTAAGTGATAGGCTCTCCATTTCAACCTGTGTAAGATTGATTTTCTAAGGAATTTATGAATTTCATACTGGATAATGAATAAAATATTGTCACAATTATTAGCTACTTAGCGTTTACTAATTTATTTTTCAATGTATATACTTTCCTGTTTTGTTTTTAGTTTTCCTGAAAATTATTTTTTAATGAATTATCTCTTTATCTTGTTGATTATCTTTGGAATATATGTGCTTTTCTCTTTATTAATTTCTCTTCTTTTTTATTTTAGTAGAGCATTTTATTAGTTCTTTGAGAAGTTAACACAATGTATTTTGATCATATTCACCTCCCAAATGACCCCTAACTCTTCCCAAATCCACATCACAGAGGACAGTTTTCAGTCCCAGGAGGAATTCAACTGGAAACTGTTACATACCCAGAATTTTTCTTTCTTTCCTTGAGCTCCTCTCAGTGTGCCCCATCTGCAATTAATAATATGATGAATATGATTAAAACATTTGAACTGACACTGAGTACATGACGTTCACTGACACTCCCACACATTTGTTTTCCAGAATTGAGCTCATACAGTTTTCTTCTTTTCTATCACATTATTTACATGAAGAGAATAGAGCCAACAAGTAGCACTGAGCACTCACCAAGATGTAGATGCTCCAAAGCACAGAGATTTTAAAGGTATTTTCCATCTTTTCCAATAGCCCTCTGAAACTCTACCATAAATGGAACACTAAAAATCTCTAAGGCTATCGATAGAAAGCATAATGGAAATACAAATAATTGTTATAAGTGATGAACTCATATAAAAATATTCTTATATACATACAACTTAACGAAGTACTAATATTTCTAATTTCTATGTATATCAATGCATGTAGAAATTCTAGTTTCCTGTGACTTAACATCCAATATTTGTGTTTTTCTATTACCTAAGCCCATACAATGAGATCGTTTCACATACTATACATTAAGAAATAATGAATGGTTTCCATCCATTTCCAGAGATTCTTCTTTGTTTTTCCACTGTCTACCACAGGCTACCTGCTTGGGTACTCCCAGGGACTCTCTTCTCCCTACCTCCATACTCCTACCAGAGTGCTGGGATAGAAGCCTCTTGTGCTATGGGTCTGGCTTTTTGGTGTGTTATGGGCATTCAGAAAATAGAGGAGCCTTACAAGAATATACCATGAAATAGATATCATATCTTAAAATAAATCCTCTTAATAGACACTTGAGGGCTCTCATAAATGTTGTGATACTTTTCAAGGAAATAATAATCCGTATTTACTAATGGGATTAAAATTCAGCATTGTCAGATTGGAAGCGCTGATGAACATCTTTAATCCTAGCACTTCGGAGGCAAAAACAGGTGAATATCTATGAGATTAAGTCTAGCCTGGTCTAAATGATGGGTTTCAGAGCTTCTGGGGCTACTATAGGGAGACTATCTCAAAAAGAGAAACAAGGCAGGTGGAGGCTGGAGGGATGGCTCAGCGGTTAAGAGCATTGACTGCTCCTACAGAGGACCTAGATTTGATTCCCAGCACCCACGTGGTGGCTAACAACAGTCTATAACTCGAGTGCCAGACATTCTTCTGGCCTCTGCAAGCATTGTGTAACATAAATCCACTTATAAACATGCAGACAATCCACTCAGACACATAAATAAAACTAAAATTGTAAACAAAACAAAAAATCAGCAATGTAATGAACACACACTTAAAGCATTTCCTCACAAAGAATAAAGGTATTTAATTATTGCAAATTGTCCCTTATTTTGGCACTGTGAAATAAATTTAAAGGGAAAGAAATTGCCTGAACTTTCTAACTCTTTTAAAAATATTTTTATTGAAGTTTTGTGCATTTAATACATAATTTCTCACTCCAATTTACACTCATTTCCCTTTCCATGCATTCTGCATTCTGCCATACCTGCCTTGTTCATGCATTCTACCATACCTGCCTTGTACCTTTTTCAGAGTCTTTTTGAAGTTTTTCAAAGCAGAGGATTAGTGTTTGGGAGAGAATTTTACTATTTCAGTTGGTTCTTTGTCCCAATTCTTATGTTGTTGTTCCTTACAATTTGTATTGATTCTGAATCCAAGTAACAAGACACAAGCCAAAAACACAACCCATAAACAACAACCTGGGAAAAGCTCATAATAAATCCACATTAAACTCTACCAGTCCTATAGAAGATCACCACAACAAGATCTCCCTGGAAGGAAACCGAGACACAGATCTTAGAAGAACAATCCTAGACATATTCAAAGAAACCAAAGAATATAAAGAATAAATCAGAGAACTAAAGGGAAAGAATGAAAAACTGAGAGGGAGAGAATGACAAACTCTGGAAGGAAGTGAAAACACTGAAAGATCCCATGCTGAAATGAAAAATGAAACCAACCAGTGAAGCAAGGATCTACAAAAAGGGAAAGACAATCTCCAAGGGGAAGTGGAAATACAAAAGAAATCACAGGATGAAATGAAAAAGGAAATTGAATATTCACCCAATCAACAGGAAAGGATGGGAGAAAGCCTCAGAAGCAAAATGGATGAAGCAGAAAAAGAATATCAGACCTGGAGGATAACACGGAACAAATAGGTGGCAAAGCACCCTGTAAGTGATAGGCTCTCCATTTCAACCTGTGTAAGATTGATTTTCTAAGGAATTTATGAATTTCATACTGGATAATGAATAAAATATTGTCACAATTATTAGCTACTTAGCGTTTACTAATTTATTTTTCAATGTATATACTTTCCTGTTTTGTTTTTAGTTTTCCTGAAAATTATTTTTTAATGAATTATCTCTTTATCTTGTTGATTATCTTTGGAATATATGTGCTTTTCTCTTTATTAATTTCTCTTCTTTTTTATTTTAGTAGAGCATTTTATTAGTTCTTTGAGAAGTTATTTGTATAATGTATTTTGATCATATTCACCTCCCAAATGACCCCTAACTCTTCCTAAATCCACATCACAGAGGACAGTTTTCAGTCCCAGGAGGAGTTCAACTGGAAACTGTTACATACCCAGAATTTTTCTTTCTTTCCTTGAGCTCCTCTCAGTGTGCCCCATCTGCAATTAATAATATGATGAATATGATTAAAACATTTGAACTGACACTGAGTACATGACGTTCACTGACACTCCCACACATTTGTTTTCCAGAATTGAGCTCATACAGTTTTCTTCTTTTCTATCACATTATTTACATGAAGAGAATAGAGCCAACAAGTAGCACTGATGTAGATGTAGATGCTCCAAAGCACAGAGATTTTAAAGGTAATTTCCATCTTTTCAAATAGCCCTCTGAAACTCTACCATAAATGGAACACTAAAAATCTCTAAGGCTATCGATAGAAAGCATAATGGAAATACAAATAATTGTTATAAGTGATGAACTCATATAAAAATATTCATATATACATACAACTTAACGAAGTACTAATATTTCTAATTTCTATGTATATCAATGCATGTAGAAATTCTAGTTTCCTGTGACTTAACATCCAATATTTTGTGTTTTTCTATTACCTAAGCCCATACAATGAGACCGTTTCACATACTATACATTAAGAAATAATGAATGGTTTCCATCCATTTCCAGAGATTCTTCTTTGTTTTTCCACTGTCTACCACAGGCTTCTTGCTTGGGTACTCCCAGGGACTCTCTTCTCCCTACCTCCATACTCCTACCAGAGTGCTGGGATAGAAGCCTCTTGTGCTATGGGTCTGGCTTTTTGGTGTGTTATGGGCATTCAGAAAATAGAGGAGCCTTACAAGAATATACCATGAAATAGATATCATATCTTAAAATAAATCCTCTTAATAGACACTTGAGGGCTCTCAGAAATGTTGTGATACTTTTCAAGAAAATAATAATCCGTATTTACTAATGGGATTAAAATTCAGCATTGTCAGATTGGAAGCGCTGATGAACATCTTTAATCCTAGCACTTCGGAGGCAAAAACAGGTGAATATCTATGAGATTAAGTCTAGCCTGGTCTAAATGATGGGTTTCAGAGCTTCTGGGGCTACTATAGGGAGACTATCTCAAAAAGAGAAACAAGGCAGGTGGAGGCTGGAGGGATGGCTCAGCGGTTAAGAGCATTGACTGCTCCTACAGAGGACCTAGATTTGATTCCCAGCACCCACGTGGTGGCTAACAACAGTCTATAACTCGAGTGCCAGACATTCTTCTGGCCTCTGCAAGCATTGTGTAACATAAATCCACTTATAAACATGCAGACAATCCACTCAGACACATAAATAAAACTAAAATTGTAAACAAAACAAAAAATCAGCAATGTAATGAACACACACTTAAAGCATTTCCTCACAAAGAATAAAGGTATTTAATTATTGCAAATTGTCCCTTATTTTGGCACTGTGAAATAAATTTAAAGGGAAAGAAATTGCCTGAACTTTCTAACTCTTTTAAAAATATTTTTATTGAAGTTTTGTGCATTTAATACATAATTTCTCACTCCAATTTACACTCATTTCCCTTTCCATGCATTCTGCATTCTGCCATACCTGCCTTGTTCATGCATTCTACCATACCTGCCTTGTACCTTTTTCAGAGTCTTTTTGAAGTTTTTCAAAGCAGAGGATTAGTGTTTGGGAGAGAATTTTACTATTTCAGTTGGTTCTTTGTCCCAATTCTTATGTTGTTGTTCCTTACAATTTGTATTGATTCTGAATCCAAGTAACAAGACACAAGCCAAAAACACAACCCATAAACAACAACCTGGGAAAAGCTCATAATAAATCCACATTAAACTCTACCAGTCCTATAGAAGATCACCACAACAAGATCTCCCTGGAAGGAAGCCGAGACACAGATCTTAGAAGAACAATCCTAGACATATTCAAAGAAACCAAAGAATATAAAGAATAAATCAGAGAACTAAAGGGAAAGAATGAAAAACTGAGAGGGAGAGAATGACAAACTCTGGAAGGAAGTGAAAACACTGAAAGATCCCATGCTGAAATGAAAAATGAAACCAACCAGTGAAGCAAGGATCTACAAAAAGGGAAAGACAATCTCCAAAGGGAAGTGGAAATACAAAAGAAATCACAGGATGAAATGAAAAAGGAAATTGAATATTCACCCAATCAACAGGAAAGGATGGGAGAAAGCCTCAGAAGCAAAATGGATGAAGAGGAAAAAGAATATCAGACCTGGAGGATAACATGGAACAAATAGAACACTCAAGTAAAGACTATGAAAAAATTTAAAAAACACAAGAGTGGACCAACCAGGAAATGTGGGACACTATGAAAAAACCAAATCTCCACATCATAGGGATAGAGGAAGGAGAAGAATCCCAAGACAATGGAATTGATCAGATCTTCAACAGAATAATAGAAGAAAATTTCCCCAAACTGAAAAAAGACAAACCCATACAAATACAAAAAGCAAATAGAACACCAAATAGACAGACCAGAAATTAAATTCCCCATGTCATATCATAGTTAAAACACTAGATGCTCAAAACAAAGACGAGATACTGAAACCCACAAGAGAAAAACAAGTTACATATTAGGAGAAACCCATGAGATTTACAGCTGACTTCTCAGTGTAAACTATGAAAGCCAGAATAACTTGGACCAAAGTTTTTGCAGTGATAAACAACTTCAGATGCCAACCCAGATTACTATACCCAGAAAATATGTTGATTATACTTGAAGGAGAAAGAAAAATCTTCCATGACATAAACAAGGTGAAAGAATTCATGTCTAGGAAACCAACCCTTCAGAAAACAATCAAAGCAATTCAAAGAACAGAGGAGAGGAACAACCATCCACAAACAACTAAACAGAGAAATTAATAAAAATATAACAGTAGAAATACAAACCTAGATCAAGAATGCAAACAAAAAATAAGGTGAAAGGAAGCAGCACATATCTCTCGATAATAACCTTAAATATTAATGGTCTAAACTCACCAAACAAAAGAGGTAGACTGGGAGAATGCATTAAGAAAGAGAATCCATGGGCTGGAGAGATGGCCTAGCAGTTAAGAGCACCAACTGCTCTTGCAGAGGACCCAGGTTCGATCCCCAGCATCCACATGGTGGCTGAGAACCGTCTGCAACTCCAATTCCAGGAGAATTCCAGTTCCAGGAGAATCCGACACCCTCTTCTGACCTCCGCGTCATTGCATGACACAGGTGCACTGACCTGCATGCAGACAGTACATTCATACACACAGAGAAAAATAAAATTAAAAAAAAGAAAGAGAATCCATCCATATGTTGTCTACAAGAAACCCATCTCACTCCCAAGGACAGAAACCAAATTACAGTGAAATGATGGAAAAAAATATTCTAAGAAAATTGTACC
Source organism: Rhizomys pruinosus (assembly GCA_009823505.1). Taxonomy (NCBI): domain Eukaryota; kingdom Metazoa; phylum Chordata; class Mammalia; order Rodentia; family Spalacidae; genus Rhizomys; species Rhizomys pruinosus. The sequence goes on from VZQC01006517.1 coordinate 161,361, forward strand.
AAAAACCAAGCAGGAGTTGCTATTCTAATATCAGACAAAATAGAACTCAGGGTAAAATTAATGAGAAGAGATAAAGAGGGCCATTATATCCTTATCAAAGGAACAGTTAACTATGAAGATTTCACAATCATGAATATATACACACCAAACTCAAGTGCTAGGAGAACATTATAAACACAGGTCTGCAGGAACTCAAGACAAAAGATTAATCCCAGCACACTAATAGTGGGGGACTTCAATAACCCACCGAGCCACTTGGCTATTATAAGCAAATGGCACCAAAAAGCAACCAGAAGTTGCTATGTTAATATCAGATAAAATGGGACTTCAAAGAAAACTAATCAGAACAGACAAAGAGGGCCACTACAGCCTTATCATAATCATGAATTTATATGCATGAAACACTGGTGCACCAAACTTCATAAACACAATTCTACAGGACCTCAAGGCACAGATTAATCCCAGAACACTAACAGTGGAGGATTTCAATACCCCACTGAGCCCATTAGGTATGTCAACTGGACAAAGATTAAACAGAGAGACATCTGAACTGAACAATACAATACACCAAATGGACCTCACAGACATCTACTAAATATTCCACCCAAACACCTGAGAATATATTTTCTACTCAGCACCCCATGGAACAGTCTCCAAAATCGACCACATACGGGGACACAGAAAAAAACTCAACAAATACAAAAGGATTGAAATTATTTCATGCATTCTATCAGGCCACAGTGAAATAAAGCTCAATATCAACACCACAATAAGCCCGACTATCTACAACACATGGAGACTAAATGACACAATTCTGAATAATGAATGGGTCAGGGAAGAAATAAAGAATGAAGTAAAAGTGTTCCTGGAACTAAGCAAAAAAGACAACACAGCACAACAAAACCTGTGGGATACATTAAAAGCAGTCCTAAGAGGGAATTTATAGCACTCAGTGTCTACAAACAAACAAACAAATAAAAAAACAGAAAGAGCCCAAATAAACAATCTAACATTGCAGCTAGAAACACTTGAAAGACAACAACAAATGAACCCTAAACCTAAAAACAGGAAGAAATAACAAAAATCAGAGTAGAAATCAATGAAATAGAAACAAAGACAACAATACAAAGGACCAATGAATCCAAAAGCTGGTTCTTTGAAAGGATAAATGAGTTAGACAGACCTCTAGCCCAGTTAACCAAAAGAAAGAAAGAGCAATTCCAAATCAATAGTATTCATAATGAAAGGGGAAACATCACAACAGACAATGCAAAGATCCAGGCAATCATATGAGAATACTGCAAAAATCTATACTCTATTAATTTTTAAAACCTAAGAGAAATGGATTAATATCTGAAATCCTGGGAATCAACAAAGCTTAAAAAAGAAGAGATTGACAGCTTAAAAAGACTCATAATATTTTAGGAAATTGAAACTGTAATAAAAACTTTCCAACTAGAAAAAGCCCAGGCTCAGATGGTTTCATAGCAGAATTCTATAAACCATTTAAAACATTTAAACAATCTTACAAACATTATTACTTAAACTGTTCAAAAGGATACAAGCAGAAGGAAATCTCCTAAATTCCTTCTATAAAGCCAGCCATTACTTTAATACCCAAACCAGGAAAAGACACAACCAAAAAAGGAAACTATAGACCCATCTCATTAATATGAACATAGAAGCAAAAATTCTCAACAAAATAGTTGCAAATCACATACAGACCCACATCAAAAAGATCATCCATCATGACCAAGTTGGATTCATACCAGAGATGCAGGGGATGGTTCAATATATATAAATCAATAAATATCATAAAGCACATAAATGGACTGAAAGACAAAAACCACATGATCATCTCAATTGATGCAGAAAAAGCCTCCAACAAAATCCAGCATCCCTTCATGCTTAAAGTCCTAGAGGGAACTGGACTGGAGGGAAGATTTCTCAACATAATCAAAGCCATATATAATAAATACACTGCCAACATCATCCTAAATGGAGAAAAATTGGAAGCATTCCCCTTAAATGTGGGAACCTGGCAAGTCTGCACCCTATCAGCACTCCTCTTCAATATAGTGCTAGGACAATAAGGCAAGAAAGGGAAATTAGCAGAGTACTAATTGGAAAAGAGGAAGTCAAACTATCTCTTTTTGCAGATAAGTGAGTTTACCTAAAGGATGCGGAAAACTCCACCGGAAAACTCCTAGAAATGATTCAGAGTTCCAGTAAAGTCGCAGGAGACAAAATAAACCTAGAAAAATCATTAACCTTTCTTTACACCAACAACAAATGACTAGAGAAGAAATATAAGGACACATTCCCATGCACAATAGCCTAAAAAACAATAAAATACCTAAGAACAAAACTAACTAAAGACACCAAAGATCTCTTACGACAAAAAAATGAAATTCCCCAAGAAGGAGATTGAAGATGACATCAAAAGAAGGAAAGACCTACCATGCTCATGGATTGGAAAAAATAATATAGCAAAATTGTCCATTCTCCCCAAATTAATATACAGATTCAATGCAATTCCAATTAAAATCCCCACGAGTTTCCTCACAGACTTGGAAAAAAAAATCCTTAAATTCATATGAAAAAACAAAAAACCCTGAATAGCTAAAGCACCCTGAGTGAAAAGTGCAATACAGGGAGGATTACTTTACCAGACTTTGAACTATGTGACAGGGCTATAGTCATAAAGACAGCCTGGTACTGGCACGAAAACAGACCCATTGACCAATGGAACAAAAATGAAGATCCAAACTTGAGCTCCTACAATGTCAGCCACCTCATATTTTGACAAAGGGGCCAAAAACAGTCAGTGGAGGAAAGATAACATCTTCAACAAATGGTGCTGGCAAAACTGGATCACCATTTGTAGAAGAACAAAATTAAACCCCTACTTCTCACTCTGTACAAAAATCAACACCAGGGCTGTGGGGATAGCACAGTGGTGAAAGGCTGAGGATGAGAACCGCAAGAAACAAAAATCAACACCAAATAGATCAAGGACCTCAACCACAAAACTCCGAAGGTGATAGAAGAAAACATTGGCAGCAATTTACATGACATACACATAGGAAAAGATTTTCTAAATCAAACAGCAGCTATGCAGGAAAGAAAGGCAATAATTGACAAGTGGGACCTCATCAAACTCAAAAGCTTTTGTACAGGGAAGGAAATAGTCAATGAAGTGAAAGGAAAACCCACAGAGTGGGAGGAAAACTTCACCAGTGATACATCTGACAGACCATTAATATCCCAAAATACATAAACTACTCAAAAAACAAAGAAGTAAGAAAACAAATGACTCACTCAAAAGATAAAGAGCTGAACAGAGACTTCACTAGTAAGGAAGCAAAGATGGCTGAGAAACATCTTTAAAAATGTTCAACATCATTGATAATTAAGGAAATGTAAATTAAAACCACTTTAAGATATCATCTCACTCCAATAAGACTGACTAAAATCAAGAAAACAAAAGATACCAAATGCAGGAGGGGTTTTAGGAAAAGGGCAACATTCATCCACTGCTGGTGGGAATGTAAACTTGTACAACCACTATGGAAAGGAGCATGGAGAACCCTTAAAAGACTCAAAATGAGCCTACCACCAGACCCAATCATACCACTCCTCGGTATATACCCGCAAGACTCATCCTAACTGCAAAGATACATGCACATCTATGTTTATTGCAGTTCTCTTCACAATAGTGGGAATAGCAAGAACCAACCCATATGCCCCTCAACTGACAAGTAAATAATGAAAATGTGGTACATCTACACAATGGAGTTCTATGCAGTGGTAAAAAAAGATGACATTATGAACTTTGCAGGTAAATGGATGGAACTAGAAGCTATTATCCTAAGTGAAGTAACAGTCCCAGAAAAATGAATGGTATCCCTCATTTTGGGATGCTAGCACCAAATCCTTAGTTGAAAGGCAAGCTGAGGGGCTGGAGAGATGGCCTAGTGGTTAAAAGTGCCGACTGCTCCTGCAGAGGACCCAGGTTTGATCCCCAGCACCCACATGGCGGCTGAAAACCGTCTTTAACTCCAGTTCCAGGGGAATCCGACACCCTCTTCTGACCTCCGTGGCATTGCAAGACATGGGTGCACAAACCTACGTGCAGACAGTACATTCATACACATAAAAAAATAAATAAAATAAAGAAAGAAAGGCAAGCTGAGCAACATTAATGCTATATTTCTTTTTATATGAAAGCAACTGTGCTGTTATAATGTGACTCCCTTAAAAGGCTCTAGAATTAAATTACCACTTATTTTTAGCCTTTGTAATTACAGTATATGGGTGGAAGGTATGTATTCATATTATAGAGTAATATAAAAGTATAGAGTAATATAAAATTAAAAGAAAAATGTGAATTCCTAAACATTTTTTGGAATTAACACACAGTTTATTTTCAGAGGTTATAGTTTTAGTATATATGTGATGTTTATATAGACCTATTTTGGAGCAATACAAATGGGGAAGGAACAACAACAACAACATAAGGTCTGGGTTAAAGAACTAACTGAGGGCTGGAGAGATGGCCTAGCGGTTAAGAGCACCGACCGCTCTTGCAGAGGACCCGGGTTCGATCCCCAGCACCCACATGGCGGCCGAGAACCGTCTGAAACTCCAATTCCAGGAGAACTCCAGTTCCAGGGGAATCCGAGACCCTCTTCTGACCTCCGCGGCATTGCACGACACGGGTGCACAGACTTGCATGCAGACTGTACATTCATACACATACAGAAATAAATAAAATTAATAAAAAAAATTAAAAAAAGAACTGACTGAAACAGTTAACTTCTGCCACAAACAGTAAACCTCTGCAGAGAAAAACTTTAAAAAGACTGAGAAAAAGATGCAAGACATGTATGGTAGAATGCATGAACTGGGGTGGGGTGGGAGGTATCGAAAGAAGAATGTGTCTGTATTGGACAGAGAAATGATGTATGAAATACACAAAACATCAATAAAATATTTGATAATAAATAAATAAATAACCCAATAAATCATCAGTTATTTTTAAATTAAATGGAATGGTACCTTCTCAAAATGGCAGCAGAACAAATTCATCTTAACTGACTGGAAATGAGAGGAGGAGGAGAAAGCAAGGCATCAGAGCTCAATAGTGTTTTTAGATTGAGGCTTGTGAAATATTATCTTAAACAAAATGTTATGGTCTGTGCAAAATTCAAATAGAAAGAAAATATCACGGAAAAAAATGCCACTATAGGGCCTGGAGAGATGGCTCTCTGGTTGTTGGTTAAGAGCACTGGCTGCTCTTGCAGCTCTTGCAGAACACCTGGGTTCACTTCCCAGCACCCACCTGGCAGCTGACAGCATCCACCCATAATTCCAGTTCCAGGAGAAGTGAAACCTTCTTCTGGAGTCTGCTGGTATTGCATGCCAAGGGTGTACTTAGATACATGCAGGGAAAACACTCATACACATAAAATAATAACAAATAAAAATTAAGCTGCTATAAATAATATTGCTTTGCTAGCCTACACAACAGTCTCTGGGTCTAATAAACAAGATCTTTTCAAAGAATTCAGCATTTCCACTGTGACCTTAATCTATTCTTTTGCTTTTTGATTTTTCCTGGTGGTGACTAAAATGGTAATAAAATATCCCATAGAATTGCAATGGAGACTTCTGAGGTGTTTTCTAAGTATGCCTGTGCCTTAACAGACTAAGAAATATTACTTAGAACCTAATGGTTTCTCCCTGTTATTACAGAAAATTTGCAAGATTAAATATCTTCATTTAAACAAGGCTAACATATTATTCATTATTGGAATTTTTCCCTTTCTGATTTATGAAGAAGATTCATGAAGAACATTTTCCTTAATACATGCATGCTCTTGAATTGCTGTAATGTACTTTGGTGTTCTACTATATCAATTGGTTGACAATTTAAGAAATATGCATGCATTTTCAGAAATGTCCTATTGTAATCACTGGATGTCTGTGAAGACGTGAGGATAGTCTTCACATTCTTATTATCTGTAAGCATAATCATTTGTTCTTGAATTTCCTTTAAAATTTATCTCTTCATTTTAAGGATAATTTTAAACAGTTGTTGAAACAGACCGGAATCATATTCAGCTGAAATTTTCCTATAATTTTACTGATCTAAAATAAATTGTATGTTATGTTGAGAGGCTGAAGAATCCTAACAGGATTTTATTGTCTTAAGGCAATCTACTTAATTTGACTATTAAACCATTCTTTTGAATTTTACCTACATAAATAAAATATTTTCCATTATTTAAGGCTCAAAATTTCTCTCAAAATTTATTGAAATTTTGGAACATACTAGTTTTGAAAACTCCAGGCAGCTCTCAGTGCCCACAGACAAGGATGTCTGCCTGGCTTCATCTTGAACTCACTACTTTCTTCAATTGACATATGATAAATGTATATATTAATGCTATCCAGTGTACTGTCCTAATATGTGTACACTGCACAATCATTACATCATGGTAATTAGCAAGTCCATCATCTCAAGCATACAATATTTCTTTATGTTAAGGTAAGCACACCCACAGTCTTTAGCTACTTTGAAATAGAACATACAGTATGTGAGGCTGCCCTATTGTAAAGATTTTATGGGCACAGCTATCTTATCACATATGGAATGCATTTCCCAGCAACAGGCATCTACTGCTCTGGCTGGCTCTTACAATCTTTCTACTCTTCTGCAATGTTCCTTGAGCCTTAGATGCATCAATTAGTGTTAGGCATCCCACAGTCTGCATAATGATGCTGAAGGAGGAAGATTCAATTCTCACTAGGGATGATCTCCTTGATAGGTTATCTAATCCCAAGTGCTCAGCCCTAAACACATGGATTCAGTGCATTCAGTGCAATATATATATATATTATATATATATTGCTCAGTAAGCAAGAGAATGGGAGGAGTTGAGGCAAGAATGGAAGGGGTAGAAATGATACAAACACAATATTCAAACCCAAATGCCCCTCAACAAATGTATGGATAACAAAAATGTGGTATATCTACACAATGGAGTTCTATTCATCAGTGAAGAAAGATGGCATTACAAAATTTGCAGGTAAATGGGTGGAACTGGAAACCATTGTGCTAAGTGAAGTAACACAGTCCCAGAAAAACAAGCAGCGAATGGTCTCCCTCATTCGTGAATGCTAACACTAAATCTCCAGTTGAAAGGCAAGCCGAACAGCATTATTGCTATATTTCTTTTTATCTGAAAGCAACTGTGTTGTTATAATGTGAATCTTTTTAAGGCCTCTAGAATTGACCTACCACATTTTCAGACACTGTAATTACTGTGTATGGGTGGAAGGTACATATTCATATTTTAGAGTAATATAAAATTAAAGGAGAAAATGTGAATGCATAAACATATTTTGGAATTAACATACAGTTTATTCTTGGAGGTCATAATTTTGATACATATGTGATGGTTATATAGGCATATTTTGGATCGATACAAAGGGGAGGGAAAAACAACATAAAGGCTAGGTCAAAGAACTGAATGATACAGTTAAACTCTGCCCCAAACAACAAGCCTCTGCAGTGAAAAACTTTGGAAAGACTGAGAGAAAGATGAAAGACATGTATGGCAGAAGTTATGAACTGAAGTGAGGTGGGCAGGGAGAGGGGAATGTGTCTAAATTGGACTGAAAGATAATGGACGAAATACACAAATCATCAATAAAAGTATCTTTTACAAATAAATTCTGAAAAAAGGAAAAGGGGGGACAATAAGGAACAGATGCTACTAGGGGGGAATGGGGGTTGGGGGTTGGCTTGGGAGGGGGGAGAAGGAACATAGGGGGGCATGGTGGGAGTTGGTGAGGTCTGCAGCTGGGGAGGGAGGATGATGAGGGGGTTTGGGGAAGGAGGAGGGCGATGAGAAAGGAAGAAGAAAGAATAGCGATGATTGGACTTTGGGAGGCTAGGGAACCCAGAGTGTGGTGTGATGTCCCCAAGACCCCCATGAGAAATCCACATACACTCTCTGAACATTAGTGCACAGGTGGTTGCTGCAAACTGAGGTCTGTGTGGCAGGGAACAGTGCAAGACAGAGGACAACTCCCTTTGAATGGTTGGTGAGAACAATACAAGAGACTCTGAAAATAACCCAGGCTATTGCCAGAGTTCTTGATTATCTACCAGAAATAGAAAATCACACCCTACTGCTCAGGTTTGGACATGCTTCAGGGATACAACTTAGAGTAAAGGAACAGGAACTGACCTGGAAGACTTATACCTGAAATTTAGTGCTCATAATGCTGTATAATATCCACACTGCTAAGGGAGAAAAATCAATCAGTGGTACAATCCAGCCCTAAAGCCTAAAATCCATGATGAGCTTCACAGCAAACTACATCTATTGGTGAAGTAGAGGTGTCTGGGGGTATGGTCAACAGCTTTTTAACTGGACTTGGAGCCCTCTCAATGGGAGTGAACTCATGAGAGCCACTGTCAACTCAGCCATATGCATGGGGCTGGAGAGGAATACAGCCTAGAAAAAAGCATACTGGTGTCATGTCTTTAGACAAATGAGATTTCTTATCATATGCTACATAGGCAATCTTGTATTTACAGACAAGCATACTGTACACCATTCTCAAAGAAGCTAATATTTGCAACAGGTGGAGGCTACTGCAAAATCCCACAACTGGCCATACTCAGAAAATATACATCTGAAAGATTCCCGTGCCTAGGAGACACACTACATTTGAACCTCTACATGTGAAATGAGGGGCAGAGAGAAAATGAAAGCATCCCTCAATTCTCACCAGTGAAGTTTCTTTACACAATAGAGTGTGATATAAACAACAGGCCACAACTAGTCAAGCTTCTAAGAATGGGAGCCTCCAGAGCCTTCATCCCTGGATAAGACCCCTATCTTAAATGTCACCCACCCACAACTCAGGAATTATTGTGCAAAGGGGGGGGGTGGAAAGAATGTAAGAGCCAGGGCTGGTGCATAAACATAGAGAAGCAGTGAGTTATAGTCAACTAGAAGCTTTCATGGGTGAAATTATGGCAACATTGGCCACAGGTACAGGACCCATACCAACTCAGACAAGGTCTCAGAGGGGGATAAAGAGAGATGGGATTGGCCTTGGACTGAGAACTGCAAGAAGCTGATTACTGCTGGATGAGGAAGAGTGTGCCTTACCTAAGATTCCTAGATGTGTTGCCTAGACTCCAGTGGATCTATTTGCACAGAAGGACATCTGGGTTCAAGTGCTTGACTGGATAGAGCTTAGGTTAGATATTGTAATGCATGAGTTCTGATGAGGAATTGGGGTATGGGGGGACTGGGTTTGTTTGGGAGCTGTTGTATGAAATGGATAAGGGCTCAATCAAAAAAATTAAAAAGGAAATACAATACAATATGGTCAGTCATCTTGTGAAATCTAATGGTAGAATTAAATTTACAATTATTTTTTTACTTCCTGCTACCTTGTCACAACCACACCCACTATCACCTTTCTCCCAAACAAGTCTCATGTGCTGACATTTGAATGCTTCTTGAATAATAACCTCTTTTATAATATAAAATGTGTTGGAAAGACTCTCCTGATTCTTCAGCACTATAAAGCTATCCAGTAGAGATGAAGCTTTGACACCAGCACCAGCTTGATTTATCTTTGTTGTTTCTCATGTCTTCAGGAGTAAGGTGTTATTGTCCATTTCTGCTGGGTGATCAAAGACGGGAGCCACAGCCAGTACTGTTTTACAGTCCACTGGATTGTGGTCGACAACTTCAGCAGAGGGAGTCTATCCTTGGAGTTGGCCATTTACTTTGCTAGCCTGAGGTAGGGGAAAGGAATGCTTCCAGGAGAAAAGAAAATCATTAACCTTATCTAACTGTGAATGCTTAAACTTACCCAGTGTTGAATCTTGCACGTTTCAACAATAACTGGCCTGGCAACATATGACTCTAGTGCAATAGTGGCATGAATGTCATGGGGGTAATCATCCACTTTCTAATTGGATTTAAGGTCCACTTCTTAAGACAGAGACCATACCTGACACTTATATGATGCCTAAGAATGTAGTTGTAGAGAACTGCCTACTACTATTATTCTGCAAAGTAGATATAGTATTAAAATGGCTCTTAATAATTGACTGTTATACCCATACACTCATGAATTTTCAACTCTCACCAGAGAAGGTTCCTTATGCAACAGATGGTGATTAACGTAGAAACCCACATCTTCCCAATTACAGATAAATTATCCCCAAATAGGACAAACTTCTGCCTACTAAAGCCTCCGGGATCGTTGTGGAAGATGAGGCAGATAGATTTTAAGAGCCAGAGGTAATGGATGACCACAAGGGAACAGAAGTTTCCACACTGCTGTTCATCTACTAATATGAACTCACAGCCATGGTGGCAGAATGTACAAGTCCCACAGGCTGACCCTAATGACCCTCTGTAGCATGCCTCCTGCACTGGGTCTAGGTGATGCCTCAAGCCAGAAATGAGAAGCTTGGACAAAGTGAAATCACAACTGCCTCTCTGCCTTTCAGTATGTGCTTATAACAACTTACTACTATTTACTGAGGGGGATGAAAATGTCAGAGGTCTAGTAAGACCGATGTTTAAACACCATTGACTTGAGACAGGTTTTATGAATAACCATTATTAAGACTATTTATTATTTTTATTTTATATGTATGAGTGTATTCCTGCATGTGTGTGAGTGCACCAATATTGTAAAATGCCATGGGGGTCAGAAAAAGGTGTCATATCCCCCTAAAACTGGAGTTAGGGACAGTTCTTAGCTGCCATGTGGATGCTAGGAACTAAACTTGTGTTAGTTGCAAGAGCAGCCAGTGTTCTTAGCCAAGGGGCCCTTTCTCCAGACCCAATAAGCAAGCAATTATGTTTTTACTTATCTTAGTGGCAACTACAGAATATCAAGGATTTTCTATATTATGTAAATGATTCTTCAAAGAATGATATAAACAAATCATAAAAGGTTCCATCCATTTACCTGCAAATTTCATCTTTTTTTTGGGGGGGGGGTCTTTTCAAGACAGGATCTCCCTTGTAGCCCCGGGCTGTCCTGAAACTCACTCTGTAGACCAGGCTGGCCTTGAACTCACAAAGATCTGCCTGCCTCTTCCTCCCAAGTGCTAGGATTAAAGTCGTTCATCTTTCTTTAATGCTGAGTAGAACCCCATTGTATAAATGTACCTCGTTTTCATTATCTACTTGTCAGCAACTTAGGTTGCTTCCATCTTTTAACTATTATGAAATGAGCAGCAACGAGTATGAATATACAAATATCTCTGCAATAGGATGGATCCTTTGGGTAAATGCTTAGGAGTGGTATAACCTGGTCGATGGTAGGTTCATTTTCAGCTTTTTTTTTTTTTTCTGGTACTGAAAATTTATTGAAGAACCTATGTTTGCGAAGCTCAAACTTCACCCAAATGTGAACCCTCTACCATTATTTTATTAATATTAGCATTACCGGTAAATTAGTATTAAATTGCACTCTAAATTTGTGTGTCTCTGCCTGTATATTACTGCAGCTCACAGACCTCATCAGAGCGGTTCCCTGGTGCAGCGAGAGTCCACACTGCTTTCTACAGGGTCTGCATGAGCCTGCAGTCCACCAGCAGTGAGTGAGTGCTCCTCCCCACAGCCTCTGCAGCATTTGGTATCATTTGCTCTCTTGATCTTAGCCAGTCTGACTGAAGTGAAATGAAATTTTAAAGTGGCTTTAATTTGCATTTCCTTAATTACTAAAAACGTTGAACACTTTTTAAAATGTTTCTTAGCCATCTTTGTTTCTTCTTTTGAGAACTCTCTGTTCAGACCTTTAGCCCATCTTTTAATTGGGTCACTTATTTTCTTGATTTTTTTTTTTTTTTGAGTAGTAGATATATTGGATGTTAAACCTCTGTCTAGATGTGTTGCTTGGTGAAGCATTTTCTCTCCTTGGGTTTCCTCTTCAACTTACTGTTATTTCTTTGCTTACAGAACATTTTTTTGTTTTGTTTGTTTTTATTTTTGAGACAGGGTCTCCCTACAGTCTCCAGCTCGCCTGGGAATCAGTATGTTAGGGGAACCAGGTGCTGGCTCTTTGATACTCAGGAGCTTTTTAGTTCAAGTCACTTGTTGATTGTGACCTTAATTCCCTGAGCAATACTGGTTACTTCAGCTAGAAAAGTCCTTCTCCATGCCTATAATTTGTAGGTTTCTGCCAATGTTTCTGTTATAACGTTTCAGAGTCAGGTACTTCACTTGATGTCTTTGATTGTTGGTAATTGATTGTAATCGATTTGTGTGCAGCCAATGTTTTCTCTATCTACAGTTTCAGAGTTCTATGGTTCACATTGCGTCTTTTGATGTTGTTAATGTTTTGTATATTGATTTTGTAATCAATTACACAGTTAAAAAGATGGGCCTAGTTCATTCTTCTACACTGTCACCACCCAAGTTTTACCAGCATCATTTGATTGAATGATTCCGTCTGAGTGCTCTTGGCCCTTCTGTCAATATATCAGGTGGCTGATGAACGTCCATGTACTCTTATTGGGTATTCAATTTTTTTTTTCCATTGAGCTACAGTTTTATTTTGTGGCAATATCATGCTGCTTTTATGACTGTAACTCTGTTAAACACGTTTGAAATCGGTATACACTAATCCCTCTTGCATTGCTCTTTGTTCTCAAGTGTTTTGTTTTTCTATTCAGGGCTTTTGTTTATTCCATATACCAATTTAATAGGATTTTTTTTTTTTTTTCTAATTCTGTGAATAGAATCTGCTAATGAGGGGATTTTGATTGGGATTGCATGCATCTATAATTACTATGAGTGTTAGGAGCGTAATTTTCACAATACTAATTCTTCCCTACTACATGAGCAAGGAGGTTTCTTCTTATATTGTGGTATCTTTCCAATCTCGTTTCTTTTTTAATGATTTAACTTTTTTTTTTCTTTTGCGATCTTTTGATGTTTTGTATTTATTTTGTTTTTTTTTTTTTTTTGGCTATTGTGAATGGGAGGCTCTTCATGACTCCTCCAAGTTGCGTGTTGGTTGGTTATAGAAAGGCTACCTGATTATATATTATATATATATATATATATATTTGATATTAATATTATATAGTATATACTTTGTGCAACATGTCCTATTATTGACGAGTTGGTCATTCTCGGGGTTCTGGTGGAATTATTGGCCACCTCCCAAGTTTAATCATCATATTCATCGTTAGAAAGGGATATATTGTGGCTTTTCTTTTCTCTGATTTAGTAGCTCCTTTCGAATTTTCGTTGTCTTGTTGCTCTAAGAAGCAGTTTCAAGTCAGTATTACCAAAGGTGCAGAGATAGTGTACTAGACTCAATGTTTTTTTGATGGGTAATGTCTTCGCAATTTTTTCCTCCATTAATAATAGTATTGGCTATGAGCCATTGAATACAGCTTTAATTATGTTATGGTATGTTCCTCTTAAATGTTCAATGTAAATGAATATTAAATATTTAAAGCTTTCTGCTTCTTTTGAGAATGATCATTGATTTTTGTCAGATCAGAACAGAAACGACTTATGTTCTCCTCCTATATGTGAATCCTAGCACCCAAATCCCTAGTAAGTGAGGAATGTTTCCAGATAAGTAATTTGGGAATCCGGAAATGGCAGGTTTCAAGGAAAGGAACGGAGAATCGAAGTAACGAAAGCACCAGTAGAGAGCATGGTTTTGCTAAGGAGAAATGATCTAAAAATTGTGGGTATTAAAGGGCAGGGGTACGGGAGGGTAAACAGGTCTGGGGAAAGGGAAAGAAAGAGTGAAAGAGAGGTAAGACCATGGAAGACAGGTAAGATCAAGGGAGGAATTGTGAAAATGGAGACACTTTATATGGTGAGGGCATGGATGGAGCTTTAGACAGAGAGAGAGAGAGAGAGAGAGAGAGAGAGAGAGAGAGAGAGAGAGAGAGAGAGAGAGAGAATGCTTAGCTAGTATAAAAAACTGGAAGGAATCACATTAGTCCAACAACTTCCTGAAAAATTACACATATAATATCTGTACATGATTCTATGTGTATATATGAGGGCTACATAACAAGAAAGAGTGTCATATAAGAGAAACCTATCCTTTCAGTTGTTGGCCAGGGTAGTCCAAGAGACTCTCAAAATTACATGGGAGATTGCCATAGCCTTTGATTGCCTCCCAGAACCTGAAAGTAAGGTCCTATTGCTGAAGACAGGACATGCTTCAGAGACCAGATTTGGAGCAATGGAGCTGAAACTGACCTGGAAGCTACCTCCCCTGAAGGCTAGCTCTCATAGTTTTGGTGAGCATTATGCAAGCTGCTAAGTGAGAACAGCAATCGATGGGCCACACCAATGACTGACATGGCAGACAACATTGGTGCAGTAGTGGCACTTTTATCTTGAGGGTTGTGGTGGTTTGAATGAGAATGTCCCCCATAGGCTTCAAGTATTAAGACATTTTGTTCCCAATTGGTGGCACTGTTCTGGGAGTTCTTAGAAGGTATGGCCATGCTGGAGCAAGTATGTCATTGGGGGTGGGCTTAGAGAGTTCAACAAGCCTTACAGGTCTCCAGTTGCTCTCTTGGCTTCCTGTGCTCATTGGAAGATGTGAACCTTGGCTTGTTGCTCCAGGCCCTGCCACCATGCCTGCCCACCACAATGGACTCTAATTCCCTGGAACTGTCAATCATAAGCTCAAATAAACTCTTCCTTTTATAAGTTCCCTCAATCATGGTGGCTTTATCACAGCAACAGAAAAATGACTAATACAAGGGTAATCAATAGCTACCTAATTGGACTTAAAATCCATTTAATTGTAGGAAACTTTACACACAGTACTGTAAACAGCCAAATACACATAGCTGGAAAGGTCATTGAGCTTAGAGAAAATGCTAATACTCTTATATCCCTAGACAATGTAATTTCTTACTATGTGCAAAATATGTATCATTGTGTTTACAGACAAGTATCCCAGTCACCAATCATTAAAGTAGCTTCTTCTGTACCCAACAGAGACTATTACAGAGTACCACAACTAGTTACACACAGACATTGTCAATTGCCCAAGCCTAAGAGGCACATCTACAATACAACCTCTAAACCTAAGGCTCATGAAATATAGAGGACACTAATGAATCTCTCAGTTCTCTTAATGAAGCTTCTTCATGCAACATAGGACCAGGAACACAAAGGGTTACAAATTGCTAAAGTGGAGAGAGTAAGACTCTTCAGAGTTTGGGTCCTTGGATAGGACTCCTGTGTTGAACTTCACCCACCCAGGGCTCAGGGACCATTTTGGAAGAGAGCACAGAAACTTTGTAAGAGCTAAGGAGGAAGAGGTGCATGACCATATGGAAATAGAGTCCTATAAGCTCCTGGGAACCTGCTCACATGAACCTACACTGATGATTTCAGGATGCACAAGACCTATAAAAAACTCAAGGAGACAAAACCCCAGAATGGAACTAGGGAAACAGGCAATAGGCTCCAAATGTAGTTGAAGAAGTACCGGAGGCTGATGCTGAGTGAGGAAAAGCTGATCTTAAAGGGAAGAACCCACATAGGGTATCTAGATGCCAGTGGATGAGCTTGCACTAAAGGAACATTTTGGGACTCATGATAGGTCTTAACACGAATGACAGACTAAATGGATTCCGGTAGGGGGCCAGTAGGGAAGGGGGCACAATGATGAATAAGATTGATTGAGATGTTGTGTTTGACATACATGAAAATTCAATTAAAATTTTACAAAAATAAAATAAAAGGAGATTTTTTGTTTCCCTTCAACTATGATAGATAGTTTTGTTGGGTAAAGAATTCTGGGATGGCATCTACAGTCATTTAGAACTGAGAATACTTTGGTCCAGGATCTTCTGGCTTATATGATTTCCATTGAAATGTCAGCTGTAGTTCGGATGGGTTTTCCTTTATATCTGACCTGTTGCTTTTCTCTAGCAGCTTTCAGTATTCTGTATTTGTTTACTGTTTCTACTATGTTATGGCTTTAGGAGTTTCTTTTCTGGTCCTGTCTATTTGGTGTTCTATGTGCTTCTTGTATTTATATGTGCATGTCTTTCCTTAACTTAGGGAAATTTTCTTCTATAATCCTGTTGAAGATCTGGTCAATATCATTATCCTGAGATTATCCTTCTTCTATGCCTCTATGATATGTAAATTTGGTCTTTTCATGGTGTCCCACATATCCTGCATATTTCATTCTTGTATTTGTTTGTTTTTTAATTTTTCATAATCTTTGCTTGAGAGGTCTAATTCTTCAACTTTATCATCCAGACTTGGTTTTTTTTTTCCATTTCATTCTTTCTACTGGTGAAGCTTTTATTGCAAATTGGCTCACTGAGTTTTTCACTTCCTTCTTCATTTCAGTCTGAGTTTTCTTTAATATTGCTACCATATTTGTGCATTCAGTCAGAAGTTTATCCCTACCTTCTGTTAGTTCATTGTTTGTTGTTGTGTTCTTTAAATTCATGGAATTCTTTGATCATGTTTATGATTGTTCTTTTAAATTCAGTGTTCTGGGTTATCTCTAGGGGGTTCTCATTATCTGACTCTTCTATATGACTGGTATTGTTTAATGTGGACATATTATTTTGGGTTTTCATTTTATTATTTTTTTCTTGTGATTTTGTCATGAGAATTTATTTTGTTGTTTGCAATGAAATGCAAGCCTTCCTTTAAGTTGAGGTCTGATTCTGTTTTTATTATTGATGTTCCTCTCTTGTTTTCTTATTGGTATGAAAAGTGGATTGGTTTAGGCTTCAGGTTCTCTCTTTTGATTTTATATTGGAGTTCTAGTCTGGCTGGTCAGGAGCTCCTTCAGAGGCCCAGTCAGATACTCTCAGGCTTCCTCCTAGGGTTTTTGCCCCTACTAACCAGCAGCCACAGCACAATTTTAAAAGATACCTAGATGGAGGCTCAATTCAGGAGATCTCAGGCCATCTGCAGAGGTCTGGGCTAAAGACAGATAAGTCTATTCCTGGACCAGTGGGAGAGGCTGCAAGTGTTCCCAATGCAGGGGAATGGGGACACTATGATTTGGGAAGCTCCCTACTAAGGAAGGCAAGATCTGGGTGCCCTTGGGCAGTCTGCAAGTTCTGGTAAGCTCATCTTTTTAAAGGAGTGGCTCTAACTAGGCTGACCAGACTCCAGGGGAGGAACTTGTACCAAAGGACATCTGGGTACAAATGCTTGATAGGCCTTAAGGTGAATGAAAGAATGCATAGAATCTGCTTGGGGGGTATGGAGTGATGTAGGGGGAGGGATAAAAATTTGATTAATATCTATTTTAAGAAATGCACAAAAACTCAATAAAATATACATAAAAATCATAAATGTATTACATGAGACTTTTTTATTTCTAAAGTTCTGAGTGGCTTTATTCATGTTCTTCTCAAAGTGATATACCTTAGAGACAAGTGAGGGTTTTATATTATATTTTTAGATAACAAAACCAAACTTTAATCCTGTTTGATGTCTACATTGTACAATTATTAGGATGGCACAACTAATTTGGATAAGATTTTAAGTGATCCCTTTTTTTTGGCTTCTCTGATTCTGGTAGCATTTGGGGCACATGGTATGGTGCAATATTTGACATGGTAAATAACAGATGCACATATAACTTGACTAAAGTGAACTGTATGCTCTCACAGTATTTCCTAAGACAGCATAAAATCTCTTATCTACTTCACACTTTATTCATCATCTTCTACTTTTATTCATCAACTACTGTTGAGTCCAAAGAAAAATGACATTCAAGTAAGAGTTATGGAAAGATGAACAAATATGAGTGCAAATCACCACAGTCCTATTCATAGCCTTTCATGAAAACAAGTTTTATAAACTTCTATAGGTTAAAAATGGAAAACAGCCTACTCATGGCAAAGACATCTTCCTTTATAGGATGGAACAGAATGTCCTAAAGCAGAGAAGGATGTGTAGAAGTAAGTACAATAAATAAGTGTGAAGTCACAAGAGGGTCATGAACCCGCAACTAAGCCCATTCTAGGATCAGCACTTGTACCCAGTCTTGGCCCATTTGAGAATCATCCTTCAAACTCCATCTCACATTCTAAGAATCGTATTTGAACCCATCTCAGGTCACTCTAAGGACAGCATTTGACCCCATCTCACTTCATTCTATGAACAATATTTGCACCCTATCTTAGCTCATACTAAGAATAGTATTTGAACCCATCTTAGCTCATTCTAAGAATAGTATTTGAACCCCATCTCAGCTAGGGAAGCATCTGAACCCATCTCAGCTCATTCTAAGGCAGCATTTGAACCCATCACAGCTCATTCTAAGAATGGTATTTGAACCCTATCTCAGCTAGGACAGCATATGAGCCCGTCTCAGCTCATTCTAAGGGAGCATTTGAAGCCATCTCAGCTCATTCTAAGGGCACCATCTGAACCCATCTCAGCTCATTCTAAGGGCGCCATCCGAACCCACCTCAGCTCATCCTAAAATATCACTTTGCTCCAAATGGCACAACAGTGGAAGTAGCAAAAAATCATGTTAGAAAAGGCAGTGGGAATCAGGCTGTTGAGAGCAAGGATGTCAATGTTTGCAATCACAGTATGGGTTTCAAGGACTCTTCCACTGTGGTGTAGAATAATCTAGGCTTTCTTTCAAAATGGTAGCTCTGGCGCTACCATGGAAGATGGATGTCAAGGAGAAAAGACTAGTGACAAGGGAGGAAACGTGTTACAAGAAAAAAGTAATGAAACTCTCCGGCAGGAATTAGTACTGTTTATTCTTTTAACACACATATCCCTAACAGTAAGACAATCAAGACTGTCAAGTTGGTGGCTCTAGGTATTTGTGAGGCTATAATATGCACTGGCAATGTAAGTAAGAAGAAGAATCTAAGTATGAGGTAAAAAAAAAAATAGAATAGCTGATTAATTTATATAAGAAGAAAAGAAGACATGTCAAGCAAGGTCCACTCCAGGACTTCAAGGCTACAATAATATGAACATAAGCATGCACCACTTGAAATGCCAATCACATTATGAAAATAAGTCTTTCCCAATGTCCAGGACAGTTTACTTTCCCTAATATTGAAATTACAGAAGTATCTCATTGTGATCTTTGTATTGGTGGTTGGGTGTGTTTCTTCATACTAATCTTAAATGCATAGCAGTTCAAGATTATGGACAGCATATACACCTAAAAAATCTCAGAAAGTTGATTATTAAAACAAATTTTGAAAATTCCTACACAGTGAGAAATGTTTCTATAATAAAAAACAATTATGTCCTAATTTACATATAAAGACTTCATTTGCCTAAGAATCCAATTAACATCAGAATATAGTTATAAGAATAAGCAAACAGGGTGGAGAGATGGCTCATGAGTTAAGAGCACTGGCTGCTCTTCCAAAGGACCTGGGTTTGGTTCCCAGCACCTGTATGGTGGCTAACAATCATTTATAACTCTTGTTCCAGGGGATTCTCTTCCCTTTTCTGACACCTGCATGCCTGCATGATACAGGTGAACTTGTATGCTTATAAGCAAAACATTCATGGACATAAAATAAAAGTAAATAAATAAAAAATTAAGAATAAATAAAGAATTTTATTTTACTATTATTTTAGCTGGAGTCTGAGGACTCTGGAGGTAAGGTTCCCCTGGCACTCACTATGTGGCCTGCACTTGTGGCTCCACCTCTATTAGCCTCTCAGTGATGGGATGACAAGACATATCCCTTCAGCTTCAATTTTGTTTTATGGTAGATATTCTAGCTTGTAACAGAATTACCAGACAAAAACGTTTGGATTCTTCTCAAGATTTGCCACTTCTTGGGCCCTGGCATGTCCCCACAGACTGACAATGAGAATTAACATTTATGTTTTCTGGGCAACTCATTCTGCATTAGTAAATACAGATCCAGACAGATAAGACAAAATTCACGAACACTGGACAAAAAGAATTTTTATGGAGTGCAGCCAATTTCTGCAATTATACAAATGCACCAAAGAGCCTATTGTGAAACTCAGCCACTCACTCCCAGCCTGGGAATGAAATGAAGAAGAGGAGGAGAAGGAAGAAGCCCTCAGGTGGGCTGGGAAGAAATAAGAATTAGATTTAGGGCAGAAGTTCCTTCTACATAGACTTGAAAGATAATTGCAGTAGAATAAAGGCAAGAAATCCAAGTTTTATTTCTTTATGACTATCCTGCTACAAAATGCTTAGGAACTTCATTTGAGAAAGATGTTCATGCTTAATGATTGTAACTGTGTGGGATATGTCGGGGAACTTTTAGAAACTGAGAACTAACACTGAATCAAAGATGCATGAAAATGGACTGTGAAAAAAGAGGTAAATGGAACTACTCCCTGTGTCCCACTGAGCTTCCAACTTCATCAAATGTAGAAATTCAGCCACAATTTAGTAAATCAAATATCAGCACTGCCATTGATGTATCTGACCAGCCGGGTACAACTTTTATCACAGATTTGAGAAGCAGACTGATATTTCTGAAAGGTAATTTTGCATGAAAATATCACATATAATATGCACTACTAATATTAATTAATCTTCTAACCAACACAAATTACCTATCATATTCTCTATCTCCCTTCTAGCAAAAAGATAAAAGCATGCAAGAATAGTAACATATGGGCTGGAGAGATGGTTCTCCAGTTAATACACAGCAAATTGCCTAAGTTGATATTAACATCTACAAAAACATTAACATAATTTTCATTTATAGCAGACATTAAAGGGAATGCAGCCCAGAGAAAAGCTTCCAGTAAAGAGCTGCCCATTATACATTCCTACAAAATTATGAACGTTTTGGAAGAAAGAGGATGATAGGTTAACATAGGAGGAAAAAGTTAGTGACCATGAACGTGTGGGTCAGGGGAAGTAGGGATCTTCCTCAGAGAAGTCTGCAACTAAAAGTATGCAAGCAAAAGTTGCACCCAGCAGTTTCATTCCCTGTCCTGAAATGTAATGAATATGCTTGTCACAAAGAGGGGCAGGATAATGTTTACTATGTTTACTCTTCAGCTCAAAATAAATCAAAGTTGTCGCATAATGTCAGAAGCAGTGCTCACTTAACATGTGCACAATCTGTTGGCTTTGTGCAACTATTCTTTTTTTATTATAGCACAGACTTGAGCTGAACTTCTCTCTGCTCTTATTGAGGGATTCAGTAATAAAAAGCATTCTGTGCAGTGAAAACATTGTAAATTTCCATAGCAACACATCCCCCAGCAAAACTCCTGGTTCTTTCATTCATCAGAGCTGTCTTATAAGTGTTTCTCATATATATATATATATATATATATATATATATATATCATCACTGGACCACAGGATAAAAATATGATTCAGCACTCTGAAAGGTGACCTGGGTCTGTCAGGTACTGTACCCAGACACACAACACTTACCCTGTAGGTACCTTTTCTCTAAAGGATACCTTATCCACACCCACCCTGTCAAAAGTCAGAATCCATCACTGAAGTCTCCTTTCTCATATCCAAAGCTCTCGAAATCACAGAAATCTTCCCAAGTCTCCACATGAACAACACTGTCTGCTTATTAAAGAATTAGATCATAACATAAAATCTCCAAGAGCTTACACAGCTAACTCTGAAGCTCTATAGCCAGGGTAATGAAATCTCATTTTGCTCTCTACTCAAACAGACCTATCTGCAGATATTAAAACTAGTTATTAATCATGCTACTGAATTGCTGAAACATTACTTCAAACTTTTAATTTTTTTTTTTGGCTTTTTTGAGACAGAGACTCTCTGTAGCCTCAGCTGGCCTAGAACTTGCTATATGGATTAGGCTGGTCTTTGATCCACAAAGATCTGCCTGCCTCTTCTTCCTGAGTGCTGGGATTAAAGTTGTGCACCATGTCTGGAATCTCAAACTGTTTTAACACTATAAATAACAGATTTCACTGTGAACTATCATACACATGAACCATTGTACTTTTGTATATACCTTGAACTCTCCATGCCTAACTCTCCCTTCTCACTCACCACTGGCTCCCTTCCTCCTTCAGACAGCTCCCTCTGTTTTCATGTCTCATATCTCTGCATATGTACACAAACACACACACACACACACACACACACACACATATATATATATATATATATATATATATATATGACATATAAAGAATGCATAGTTAAATCTAGATTCCACATTAGTGAAAATCCTCATTTACGTCTTTTCTTCTCCATTGCTTCTTCTTCTTCCCCACACTACTACTCTCTTTAGACCCCCTTGTAACACCTGTATTTCCCATTCTGTTTTCATGTATACATATGTGTATATGTGCATGTATCTTCTTAAATTTGGCATATGTGGTGGTTTGAATGAAAATGTCTTCCATAGGCTTCAAGAATTCAGACATTTTGTCCCCAATTGGTGGTGCTGTTTTGGGGGGTCTTAGAGGGTGTGGCTATGGTGGAGGAAGTATGTCACTGAGGGCAGGCTTAGTGAGTTCAACAAGCCTTGCTAGTCTCCAGTGGCACTCTCTTTACTTCCTGTGCTCATTGGAAGATGTGAATCTCAGCTTTCTGCTCCAGTCCCTGCCACCCTGCCTCCTTGCCACAATGGACTCTAATTCCCTGGAACTGTCAGTTGTAAGCTCAAATAAACTCTTCTTCCCTTGGTCATGGTGGTTTTATCACAGCAACAGAAAAGTGAATAATACAGCATAAAATAGAAAATATGCACTACTTCCCTTTCTAACTTTTGTTTTGCCTTGTTCAACATCTTCTCCAGTTTCATTCACTTGCCTGAAACTGACATAATTTCATTACTTACAACTAAATAAAACTCTGTTCTGTAGCTACACAGCAGGTTTTTCCTATCCATGTATTCATGGGAGTCTAAGCTGTTCCACATCTTAGCAATTATGAACAGTGCAGAAAGAAAAATGGGGCATGAAGACTGATGGGCTGCGCTAACTTTGATTTCTTCACGTTTCTATTGAGGAGTGGTGTGGCTGCATTGTTTGGAAGTTCTTTCAGTTTCCTGAGGAATCTCCAAATGGACTTCCACAGTGATTGGACAAGTTTATATTCACACCATCAGTGTATGAACGTTGCTCCTTTCCTGTATCCTCATCATCATATTTGGTTGGTTTATCTCACTCTTTATCAGAGACTGGCTTAGAATTTACTATGTAGTTCATGTCAGACTTGAACTTTGAGTAATTCTTTGGCCTCAGTTCCCAAGTGTTGGGGTCATGGGGATGTGACACCATGCCTGAATATTGTCCCTTGCTTTCTTGGAGGATAATGATGAGAAAAGGAAATGGAAACAAATTAAATTTTTAGGGCAGGGACCCACAAAACAAGCAGTTCTAATTCTTATCCTTGGGCAGAAACTGAAAATGTCCTTGGTTCTGTCCTGGCCCAAGGCCAGACCTGCCTGAAGGGAGCTCAGGGTTCTTCTCTTTTTCCTAAATGAGCAACCTTTTGTGAAGCTGCATGTGAGGGTACAACTAAAACTCCAGTCCAAACACTGATCCCTTACTGTGAACAATTTTGGACTTTCATTGATTTATAGGGTTTAATGTTGAATTTTTTCAGTTCTCCATGGACTCTAAATATCAATCTCCCCAGAAGACAAACTGACAAACATTTTCTCCCCGAGAGGCTAACTCTTCATTCTAATTATTTCCTTGACTGGCAGGAACTTTTAACTTCATATACCTTCTGGTGTCAATCCTTGCAACCATTACCTGAGCCATTCAGGTCTTCTTCAGAAATCCTTTCATTTGCCTATAATCTCAAAGTATTTTCTTTATGTGTTCCTCATGAAGGTCCTCAACTCACTTTCAACATAGTCTACTAGAGGAGAATTAGGTATCTAGTTTGATTCTTGTACATGTCAATACCTACTTTTCCCAGCATGTATTTTGAAGAGGCTGCCTTTTCTTGGATGTCCATCATCAAAAGTTTGGTGGTTGTCTCACTGTTGGCTTATACTGGTTCCCTGTCTTATTCCCTTGCTCTCTATGCCTGTGTTTGTACCAACACAAGTTTGGTTTTATAACTATGGCTCCATAGTATAATTTGAGACCAGTTATTGTGTTATAATTACCTTAGTGTCATGTCTCTGAAGCTTATGGAGACACACTGAAATACATTAGTATTTTATACAATAAGTTACCTCCAGGACACCCTAAAATTATTCTATTTGTTACTCCAATAAGCTTCACTCTACCCACACCAAATATCAGNAGAACCACCTGTAACTTCAATTCCAGGAGAACTCCAGTTCCAGGGGAATCCAACACCCTATTCTGACCTCTGCAGCATTGCACAGCACCAGTGTACAAACCTACATGCAGACAGTACATTCATACACATAAATAAATAAAAAATAAATAAATAAATAAAATTAAATTAAAAAATTAAAAAGTCAACTCCAGATGGATCAAAGACCTCAATGTGAAACCCCAAAATCTGAAGGCAATAGAAGAAAAAGTTGGCAGCAGACTACAAGACATAAGCATAGGAAAAGACTTCCTAAATCAGACAGCAGTTGGGCAAGAATTAAGGTCAACAATTGACAAATGGAACCTCATTAAACTCAAAAGCTTCTGTACATCAAAAGACACAATCAAGGAAGTGAAGAGAAATTCCACAGAGTAGGAGGAAACCTTCACACAGAAACATCTGACAAAGCATTGATTTCCAGAATATATAAACTACTCAAAAAAACAAAGAAGAAAGAAAGCAAATGACCCACTCAATAGATGGAGCAAAGAGCTGAACAGAGACTTCACAAGTGTGGAATTAGAGATGACTGAGAAACACCTTAAGAAGTGTTCAACATCACTAATCATTAAGGAAATGCAAATCAAAACCACTTTAAGATATCATCTTACTCCAATAAGACTGGCTAGGATCAAGAAAACGAATGATACCAAGTGCTGGAGAGGTTGTGGGAAAAGGGGAACACTCATCCACTGCTGGTGGGAATGTAAACTCGTGCAGCCACTATGGAAAGCAGAGTGGAGAACCCTTGGAAGACTTGGAATGAACTTGCCACCCGACCCAGCCATACCACTCCTAGGCATGTACGCTCAAGACTCACCCCACCATAGAGATACTTGCACGGCCATGTTTATTTCAGCTCTCTTCACAATAGCAAGGAGCTGGAACCAACCCAAATGCCCCTCAACTGATGAGTAGATAGAGAAAATGTGGTACATCTATACAATGGAGTTTTATGCAGTAGTAAAGAAAGATGACATCATGAGATTTGCAGGAAAATGGCTGGAGCTAGAGGACATCATGCTGAGTGAAGTAACACAGTCCCAGAAAAACAAACGATGAATGGTATCCCTCATCTGTGGATGCTAGTGCCAATTACCTAGTTGTAAGTATTTCTTGTGCAGGGCCCCTTGAGCTTTCTTCCAAAGCAGTTGGAAGTGATGCACATTGGAAACAATAACATCATCATCATCAACAACAACAACAACAACAACAACAACAGAAAGGACTGCATCAAAGAACTGACTGAATCAGTGAACTTCTCCTCAAAACAATCAACTTCCACATGGAGAATATTGAGAAAGTCTGAGAAAGAGATGAAAAGCATGTTTGGCAGAATACATGAGCTCTCGTGGAGTGGGGGGATGGGGGCATGGGTCTAGATTTGATTAAAAAAATAAATAAAAAAAGAAATAAAATGTAAGTTATCAAAGTACATGAAATTTTAAATGATTTGGAGAAGAATTCAAAAACATGGAAGAAAATTCAGTGTAGAAATTAAGATTCTGAAGAGACCTAAACAGAAATGCTGGAAAAGAAAGTAAATCAACAAAAACACAGAGACACAAACACAAAATAATAAGTCAAACAAAACATGAATATACACAAAATACATAATATTCTAATTCAAATACAAAGGCAAATATATTAGACTAGTATCATATCAGTTATCTACAATCATAAATGCTAGGAAAGTTTGGAATGATAAATTTCAAATCCTGAAAATAAGTGCTAAGAAGGCTACTTTAGCCAGGAATATTATTATTTAAAAATAAAAGAAAAGCAAGAATATTTCAAGATAAGCACACACTGAGGTAATTCATTTATCATCAACAGATAATATCAAAGAGAATGAGTAATATCAGAATGGAAGACAAGAGCACACACATAAAGAACCACAGCCAACCATCCAAATGCTCTGACATGATCAAAGACCAAACTTTAGAACCTACTTACAGTGTGAAAGGGTGCTTGCCACTAAGCCTGATGACTAAGTTTTAGGAGAGAACCTACTCCCCCAGTTATCCTATGACCTCTGCACTTTGGCACACATAGGAGTTCATGTACACACATGCACACTTAGTAAATGTAATAGTACAAAAAGTATAATTTTAAAAAGAAAACACCTAGTAGAAAAGAGTGAGAAAGTCTAAAAGAATAGACAATGTATTCAATGAAATTATAGCATAAATTTTCCTAGACCTACGAAGGAAGTATACATCCAAATAGAAGTTACATTTAGAAGCCCAATATATATAACCAGGGAAGAATCTCTCCCTAGTATATTGCATTTAAGATGTCAAAAATACAAAGCAAAGAAACAGTATTAAAAGCTGTAAGATGAAATTTTTCAACTCAAATACAAAGGCAAATATATCAGGCTAGTATCATATCTGTCATCAACAACCCCAAAAGCAAGAAAAAATATATATTTAAGTACTGAAAATAAATAACTAGTAATTAAAGCTACTGTATCCAGGAAAATTATTGTTTAAAATTGAAAGAATATATTTCCAGGCAAGCACAAACTAAAATAATTCATGGCAACTAATACAGTTCTGAAAAAATAATAGTTAAATGACTATTAAGCAAAATAGAGAAAATTGGCCTCCCACATAGAAAACAGAAAAGAAAAAATTGTATAACATTAATAAATGTAAAAGAAGATACATAGGAAGAAATCCATCATGTCTAATATAGTAACCCAGCAAAGCAAAAATAAAAACACAGGAGGAGCAAAATAATTGCCAACAATCCAACCAGACAGAACAATCAGGAAATGCTGACCCCTTCTCAATATTATCTCTAGCATGAATATGCTTAACTCACTGCCCTTGAGGGTAAGATTCCATTACTGAACATATGACACTTCAGATGCAAGACTTGGGACAATTAAGCTGGAACTGACCTGGAATCCTATTCCCAGAAGTATAGCTCTCATGGTACCAGATGATACTATGCAAGCTGCTAAAGGAGAAAACTAATTAATGATCTTACCCAACAATGATCACAATGACCAGCCTAGCAAACTATGTCAATTGGCACAGTAATGATACTTGTATCTGGGGAGTAAATGTCTAATGGATCTGAGGCCCATTTAGTGGGGGCAGAGATCATATGCAGTACTGTAAACATAGAAGGTATGCATGGTTGGAGAGTTAAAAGATCATATAGAAAAACCTACTTCAGTCACTTCCCTAAACCAACATAATTTCTTTTTTAAATTTTATTATTTTTATGTGTACGAATGTACTGTCTGCATGTAGCTTTGTGCATCCGTGTCATGCGATGCCGCAGAGGTCAGAAGAGGGTGTCAGATTCCCCTGGAACTGGACTTAAAGACAGTTCTCAGTTGCCATGTGGGTGCTGGGGATTGAACTTGGGTCCTCTGCAAGAGCAGTCGGTGCTGTTAACCACTAGGCCATCTCTCCAGGACCCCAACATAATTTCTTACAGTATTCTAGATATTCATACTTAAAGACAAGTGCTTCTCTACCACTCATCAAAGAAGATTTTTGGTGAAACAAATGGAGTCTATTATAAAGTTCCACGATTGGTCAAATGCAGATAAAAAAAATGTCTGTGAGGTGCCCAGCCCTAAGTGACACATTTACAATGCAATCTGTTCACCCAGGACTCAAGGAATTTTTCAGAAGAGGAGAGAGAAAGAATTTTAGGTCAGAGGGACAAGACACCTGCTGTTAGTTACAGCATTCTAGACATGGGGAAACCACAACAACAAAGTCTCCACAGTATGTTAGTAAAATGTGATCTGCATAATGAAAAAAACCAATTGGCTTGCCAAGGTAGATGGGGACACTGCACAGGGTCCAACCTCAAGGTGAAGAGCTGCAGGCAATAAATGAATGTTGAGATAGAATCTAATATGTATGTATATGTAAATTTATAAATGCATATGTGTACATGTAACAATAATAATCAAAGAAGGTAAGAAATTGAGAGGGAGTGTGGGAATGTGGGGGGAATAGATGGGATACTGAAAGGGATGGAGATAATGCAAAGACAATCTCATATATGAAACTCTCTAAAGTCAAAAAGTGTAAAGTAACACAAACTCGGGAAAGCAAGTGAGTTATGTTCTCTCTCATTTGCAGATCTTAGCACTAAATCCTTATATGTGAGTATGTATCCCAATGTAACTGCAGGAGCCAGGAAGATGGAAAAGAGATGCTGAGGTTAGAAAAAGAGAGACCCTGAGGAGGGATAGTAGGACACAGATGTTATAGAGGGACAAGTGTGGAAGATGGGGAGATTCAAGCATGAAGGGAGGAGGGAAGGACATGCAAGGAACCACGGGGTTAAAGGGGAAGAAAGTGCTCAAGAGAGGAGGACACAAGTGTTATCAAGGGGAAAGAGGGTACTTCAACTAGGAAGGAGGGAAGGAGGTTAGACAAGGAGAGACAGAAGAGAGATAAATAGAGCTTGGGTGGCGTGAAATATCAGAGGGAAATGTATTAACTCAGAACCCTAATGCAAACTACACAAACTATCTGAACATGTATATACCTGAAGCCTGAATTTAAAAAAAAAAAAGGGCCAGCCAGGAGAAACCTCCCTTCTGGTTGTTGGTCAAGGAAGTCTAAGAAACTCCCAACTAACACAGGCTATTACAAATCCCTTGATTACTCCCAGAACTTGAATGTTCAGACCCTCTCGATGAGGACAGGACATACTTTGGACACAGGGTTTGGAGCAATAGAACTGGAACTGACCTGAAAGCCTCCTCCACTGAAGAACAGAACTCACGGTTCTGACAATATTATGCAAGCTGATAATGGGAAAAATAATTAATGGTTCAGCCTAGCTCTAAATCCTTTTTTATAAAGTTAAAATTTTATTTATTTTTTTCAAAGCCGTTTTTTTATTGCAACTTTGTGCATTTCATACATTTCCCAATCCACTTCCCCCTTCCTTCTAGCTCTAAATCTTAATAACTACCAAAGACTGGCACAATGAACAATCTCTAATGGTACAGTGGTAGCATTTTTACAAAGGGCATAAACAACAGCTATCTAATTGGACTTAAAGCCCTCTCAGTGGGAGGGAATGTATGAGTAGTACTGTAAACACAGCCAAATACACATGGCTGGGGAGGTCACAGGTCTTAGAGAAGACTTTATTTCTGTCATATCTCTACACAATGAATTTTTTTAATTAATTTTTATTTCTGTATGTGTATGAATGTACTGTCTGCATGCAAGTTTGTGCACCCGTGTCGTGCAATGCCGCGGAGGTCAGAAGAGGGTGTCAGATTCCCCTGGAACTGGAGTTCTGGAATTGGAGTTTTGGACGGTTCTCGGCCGCCATGTGGGTTCTGGGGATCGAACCCGGGACCTCTGTAAGAGCGGTCGGCGCTCTTAACCGCTAGGCCATCTCTCCAGCCCCTACACAAAAGGAATTTTTAACTGTATGCCAAATATGGATCATTATAGTTACAGACAAATCAACCATATACCAGTAATGAAAGAAGCTTCTTTTTGCAACGAATGGAAGCTGTTGCAGAAAATAAACAGCAATGTGAATCTGTGTAAAAGAAGCTCTTATACACTGCTGGTGAGAAAGTCAGATGTTACAGCCCCTACCCAATCAGGGTGCATATTGCTCAGAAATGAAAACTAAACTGTCATGTGACCCTTTCATACACACTTGATTATATACCTGAAAGGTCTAGGTTGGCGGCATATACAGAGACACCTGCATATCCAAGTTTGTTCCACTATTCATGATAGCTGCATAAATGGAATCAACTTATTTGGCAGAATGCATGAGCTCTGGTGGGAGGGCAGGGAGGGTGACACGGGTCTAGATTTGATTTGTAATGTAATTTTGTATGAAATGCACAGAGCTTCAATAAAACATTGGCTTTAAAAAAAAGAAATGGAATCAACCTAGCTGCCCATAAAGAAAGGAGATAACAAAGATTATATAGCTACATAGTTATATAGAGATATTATAAATAGATATATTTAATATAATTTTATTAATCCATAGAGAAAAATTAAAAATGTCATTTGCACAAAATGGAGTGAACTGGAATCATTGTGTTGAATTGCTTTCATATGTAGAACCTATAGTTAAAATTGTAAACACATGAATAGAGAAAAATATATGCCTGTGTGTGAGTGTGTGTGTGTGTGTGTGTGAAGAGGTATGTGGGAGGTGGGTGTGTGTGAATGTGGGCATGAATCTAGAAATAAGATGCTATGAGGGGAAAGCAATTTTAATGCATTGAGAAAAAATAAGGACAGCACAACACATGTGACATCAAGTAGAAGGAAGAAACAAGGACAACACATGTGAGAAGAGAAGGCAGAAATAAGGACAACACAACACATGTGAGAAGAGAAGGAAGAAATAAGGACGACACAACACATGTGAGAAGAGAAGGAAGAAATAAGGACGACACAGCACATGTGAGAAGAGAAGGAAGAAATAAGGACGACACAACACATGTGAGAAGAGAAGGAAGAAATAAGGATGACACAACACATGTGAGAAGAGAAGGGAGAAATAAGGACTACACAACACATGTGAGAAGAGAAGGAAGAAATAAGGATGACACAACATGTGAGAGTCTCTTGGACTACCCTGCCCAGCAGCTATAGGGGAGATCTCTCCTACCTGGCACTGTATTTCTTGTTGTGTAACCTTCAGCTATACTCTAAGCGAAATAACGGACTCAATAATAAGTGGCATATGTTCTCTGTCATTTGTGAATACTAGCTCCAAATCTAAAATGGGAGTTTATATACTGTTGTAAGCACAGGAGCCAAGAAAATGGAAATGAGCCACAGGGATAAAGTGGAATATGGAAATCCAGAAAGGGGACAGGAGGAGACAAAGGTGGCATAGAAAAGGCTGGCAAGATAAATGAGGAAAGAGTAGGGATTGTTACACAGGGAGTGAGAGGATGGGTAAATAATGATTAGGAATTATGAAAAATCAGAGGGAATTGTATTAGTTCAAAGTTCTACTGAAAAATACATATACAATAAGTCTATAATTTTGACTAACTCTGATTGAGGTTACCTTTTTTCAGAGAACCAGTTTATCATAGTTTGCAAGGGCATTTTAATGATATGATGAAGATAATGAGATACTTGCTGTTGCTAACTCTTCTGAATAGTGAATTATTTAATGTTCTTCTAAGACATGAATTTAACACATACTTCTAGTCCTTATACTTTTAAAACTATTCTTATAAAGAAAATGCATACCTTAAAAGAAATTTGGTGGCTGGAGAGATGGCTCAGTGGTTAAGAGCACTGGCTGTTCTTGCAGAAGACCCAGGTTTGATTCCAAGCAGCCACATGGCAACTAACAATTGTCCTTGGGGCGGGCTCCTGAGTCGCAGGCAAGACGCCATAACTTGCGTGCAAGCAGGGCAGGTACACAGCTACAGGTGGGGTGGTCTGGCACAGGGGCAGCTGGAANGTTCTCCTGGAATTGGAGTCTCAGATGGTTCTTGGCCGCCATGTGGGTGCTGGGGATCAAACCCGGGTCCTCTGCAAGAGCGGTTGGTGCTCTTAACCGCTAGGCCATCTCTCCAGCCTTGGATGACAGTATGTTGGGTTTCTAAATAGAAACCCAACATACTGTCATCCAAGGATCCAGCCATCCCACTCCTTGGTATTTACCTGAGTTGAAAATGAATGTCCACATAAATCATGCACACACATTTCTGGGTCAGTTTCACTTATAATTTTCAAAGTGTGGAATCAAACAAGATATCCTTGAAGAGGTGTATGGATGGATGGTAGTGAAGAGGTAGGTGGATGGATGGATGGATGGATGGATGTTAGTGAAGAGGTGGGTGGATAGATGGTAGTGAAGGTGTGGGTGGATGGATGGTAGTGAAGAGGTGGATGGATGGATGATAGTGAAGAGGTGGATGGATGGATGATAGTGAAGAGGTGGATGGATGGATGGATGGTAGTGAAGAGGTGGGTGGATGGATGGTAGTGAAGAGGTGGATGGGTGGATGGGTGGATGGATGGTAGTGAAGAGGTGGATGGACGATGATAGTGAAGAAGTGAATGGATGGATGATGGTAGTGAAGAGGTGGATGGATGGATGGATGATGGTAGTGAAGAGGTGAATGGATGGATGGATGGTAGTGAAGAGGTGGGTGGATGGATGGGTGGTAGTGAAGAGGTGGATGGATGGATGGATGGTAGTGAAGAGGTGGGTGGATGGATTGATGGTAGTGAAGAGGTGGGTAGATGGATGGATGGTAGTGAAGAGGTGGGTGGATGGATGGATGGTAGTGAAGAGGTGGGTGGATGGATGGATGGTAGTGAAGAGGTGGGTGGATGGATGTAGTGAATAGGTGGATGGATGGATGGATGTAGTGAAGAGGTGGATGGATGGATGAATGGTAGTGAAGAGGTGGATGGATGGATGGATGGCAGTGAAGAGGTAGGTGGATGGATGGATGTAGTGAAGAGGTAGGTGGATGGATGGTAGTTGCATCTACACAGTGACATATGATTTAGAGACAAAAATGAGCAGGAGGAGAATTTACTGACGAAACACATGCTTAGCAAGTCCCTGAATTTAGTAGCCACTTCCAAAGCCGAATGGGGAAGGAGGACAAACTATAAAGCCACAAGATGACATGGAGGAAGCTAGGTACAAAGATAATAAGTGACAGAAGACAACCTATGTGTGTATTAGTCAGCATTCTCTAGAAAAATAGCCAATGTGATGGATGTGTAACAACACATGAGTCATCATGTGATTATGGAAGCTGAGCCAGTAATGTAGTTCTACCCCAAGTTCAAGACTGACAGAACAAGACTGATGTCCCAATTTGAAGATGGCCAGTCAGTCTGAGAGAGAAAACTACCCCTTACTCAGTCTTCTTAGACTATTCAGGTCCTCAACACATTGAGTGAGGTTCACCATCTCATCCAGAAACATCCTCTCAGACATATTCAAAGCGATGTAGAACCCAGTATCTGGGCACAGTGTAGTCCAATCAAGCTGACATAGGAGATTAACAATCGCACTATATGATTCCAACTGTATGATATTCTAGAAAAGTAGACCATTGGAACATTAAGAAGACCAAGGTTTGGCATGGATTCTTAGAGATGGAAATAAGGAGGAAGAAATACAACAGGTAATTTTTAAGCATGACAAAACTGTTCTGCCTGATGCTATAATAGTGCTTATGTGACATTACATATTTATCAGAATCCATAGAACACACACACTTTAAGAGTAAAAGCTAATGTGAACTGTAAAATACAGTTACTATTATATCAGCATTGCTTCATCATTTATAGCAAATGTATTGAATCAATGTAAGCAGTTGTTAATGGAAAAATGGGGAGAGAGAAGAGGGTTATAGGAAATGCTGGCTTTTTGTGCTTGATTTTTTTTTCTGTTGTTTTTGTGCCTTGCATAAACAAGCACTGTAGCACTGAGCTATATCCTCATTCCTCTTTTCACGTTCTATTTTGAGACACAGTTTCACTGACTTACCCAGGCTGACCTTAACCTTACTGTGTGACACAGACGTATCTTAAACTTGAGATCTTCCAGCCTCTGTTTCCTTAGAGCTGGGATTCTAGATGTGTCCCAACAGCCTGGTTCCATTCTTCTATAAACT
Source organism: Rhizomys pruinosus (assembly GCA_009823505.1). Lineage (NCBI taxonomy): Eukaryota > Metazoa > Chordata > Mammalia > Rodentia > Spalacidae > Rhizomys > Rhizomys pruinosus. Next base: position 195,310 of record VZQC01006517.1, read on the forward strand.
GAAAACTGCTGTAGAAAGTCAAATCTATCAGTTCTTTGAAGAGTAAAGTGAAATAAAATTCCTTTTGTTTAGTTTTATTTTTTGAGGTAGTATCTTAGTTGAAGCCATGCCTAGTCTAAACCCCATGTTCCTTCTGCTTCAACCTCCCAAGGTACTGGGATTACAGGAGTGTGCCACTGTAACCAGGTAAAGCATTTTACAATTTTTAAAAATGCTAAAGACCTTCATGTTTAATAGGAAATGTCACCGAATAGAAATTCAAATCTTTTGGAAGTGACGAAGGATACTGGGGTTCATAAACAAGTAGGGAGATGTAAAAGATTTTATTTTCTTTATTTTAACTGCTTTTCTTAATGACTTTGTTAGTCACCATAATGTCACCCTGAGGCTAGTAAACATGAAGGAAAAGCACAAATGAACTTTTCAAAAATAGCCAATAATTTATATTTTTGATCATTTAAAAAGATCTTTCATCCTAATTAAGCTCAATTTACTTTATTTATATTTTTTAAGCTCAATTTATGAAAGAGTTCATTAACAGAATATGATAATGAGCAAAAGAAAAATAATTAGGTGAAAAGAATTCTGTTCTTGATGTCTGAGTTTGGAATAATTCACCCTGGCCCACTCTGGCAACCAAGGGGTGGGTGTCTCCAACCACTGCAAGAGAGATATTACAGAGATAAGTTTTTCTATGTCAATTTTTTCTATACCTCCAGCTGCTACAGTGCCTTTGGGATTTACCACAGCATTCAGTCAAAGAACATGAGAACACCTTGTCCTGGACAGCCACAGCCAGTGAGGTAGAGGGCGGAGGGATGGGGGGATTCGGCTGCAGGGAACATCACCACAGTACAGAGGCTTTTGTGAACAAGGGGCAGTGTCTGTGGAGTTGGTAACAGGGTCCCTTTGGCTGCTGTGTTGAGAGTGTCAGGCAGATCAGCAAAGGCATGCCCCTGTTCTTGGTCCATTTCTTCTGCTGAAGGTGATTCCTCCAGACACCAGAATCTTTACTCTCATTGTCAGGATGTGATTCTATGGTTATGAAGGTCTACTCAGACCCTCTATTTTTTTAAATTTTGAATTCTTTAGGACTTCATCTAACTCATTCTCACTAGATGCAACTGCTATAGGGTTAATAATTTTCAGAGGAGTTATATTGTCTTGGTTTTCACATTTCTTACATCGCTGCTGCATTGGGATTTACACATCTGGTGTTATTTCTTTGCTTGGTTTATTTATTTTTCATCAGCTCCATTCTTTCAGTTGAAATATTTGGATGTTCAGGTGAGATTTGGATGTGGAATTGCTGAATGCTTAGTTCAGAAAATATTTCATCAGACCAGGAACTTCAGGTCCCTGGTGAAAGTTCTGTATTATTCCCTGAGTAGGATATTAACTTAGAGAGAAATCACAGCTGCTTGATATCATCACTATGCATTTAGCATGCTGGCTAGCTGAAAGCAGTGACTCTTTAAGCTTCAGTATCTGTTGGAGGTAAATAACCAAGGATCATATGGAGTGCACTCAGACATTAATGAGATTAGGTTGGGGGGGTAGGATAGGTAAAGATAAGGATTAAGTGATTGACTCTAAAAAGGAAAAAAAATGAGGTGAATAAAGCAGTTAGCAGTAGAAAACTGGGAAACTGCTAGAGTCCCCAGATTTTAGAGTCTGTTAAAGCTGTGGAAGGTCATAATGAATAAGTAAGAGGACGGGTAAGAAGGAGAGAGAGGTAGGAGTAAAGGGGGCCGTGATGGTAAATGTCACTGAAGAGTCTAGTAAAGAATGCCTTACAGTAAACTGGGTGGAAAAACCAAACTGAATAATGCACAAACAAAAGAAAAACCATCATGAGACTTAGATGCGAGCATAGAAATTAGAAAACAAGAGATTAAAAGAATATTTATGAAGTGACTTGATGGCACCCCTGTGCTAAGTTGAAAGGTGAAGTGTTTGGATACAATCCGTCTGGCTCGGGTAGGTTCTACATAGGCCTATGTGGCGGGGGTGGTGGGGGATGGGAGCCCCTGGTCTCTGCCACCTCTGTGTTCTTGGAGTTCTCTGGGGCTGCTGGAGCCGAAGGCCTGGTCACATGGCCTGGCTCCAAACCACAAGCTTTTTTTTTTAATAAGCAGCCCACCATGGTTTTTTGAGACAGGTTATCTCACTGGGATCTGAGAGTGGACAAGAAGGCTAGGCTGGCTGACAGGAGAGGGACATCCCTATGTCTGCCTCCCCAGAGGTGAAATTTCAAGCTTATGCCCCCACGCCCAGCTTTTTCTGTGGAAGATGAGGATCAAATTCATGTCAATGTGTGGCAAGCACGTTACAGTCTAAGCTCTAATTTCTGGGCTTTTTTTGAGTTTTGAAGGTGGATTGAGTGTTTCCTCACATAGCCCAAGTCCAGTTGTATATTAGGAAGTATCTCCTCCCTTTTATAAAGTAGCTGGTAGAATGCACATTAGGGCCTGGAGAGGGAGTGGGGGCAGCATCGCCTCATGCCCTTCTGGAACTTCACTCTATTGGCCAGTTTTTCACTTCTTAAAATGAAATATCAATATCGATAAAATTATCTAATACATGGTACAAAAATAGCAAGTGTCCTCTTCCCACATCCACATGCTGGGATCCTGGAAGCAGCCTCCATGGCATAAATGGGCAGGGCCAGTCAGAACAGTGGAATTAGGTGGACAAGCCGAGATTTAGATTGGAGAGTTAGCTACCCATTCACTGTGCCTGACACAGGTCACTGCAGAGCGGCAGAGGATACAACTTCTGGAGCTGATCCAGGTGAAGCCAGAGTCACAGGCTGTGTATGGTCCTGGACAAGTCACTGCATCCGCCTGTTCCAAGTATTTCTGCTAGAAAGTTAAGCTGGTAATGGCCAATCTTAGGGAAGATCAAGTGAGATTGCTGTATTAGTTACCCTTCTGCTGCTGTGATGAAACACCATGACCAGGGAACCTATGGAGGAGGAGTTTATTGGGCCTATGGTTCCACAGGATGAGTCCACCGTGGTGGCGGGAGGCATGGCAGCGGGTAGCGGGAGCGGAAAACTGAGCACTCACATCTTCAAGCACCTGCAGAAAACAGAGAGACAAACTGGAAAAGGGCAAGAGGATATACTTCCAAAGTCTGTCCCCTGTGATACAGTCTTCTAGCAAGGCCACACCTCCTAAAGGTCCCATGACCCTCCCCAAACAGCACCACTAACTGGGACCCAGAGTTTAAATACTTGGAGCATATGGGAACATTTTCATTCAAACCATCACAATTGTTTTGAGTACTTTCAGGACACAGCACAGTGGCAGATAATGTGTATGACAAATGCTCATTTCTTTTTAAAAAGATTTATTTATTTATTTTTTAAATTTTATTTATTTTGGTATGTGTATGAATGTACTGTCTGCATACAGGTGTGCACACCCGTGTCGTGCAATGCTGTGGAGGTCAGAAGAGGGTGTCGGATTCCCCTGGAACTGGAGTTCTTCTGGAATTGGAGTTTCAGATGGTTCTCGGCCGCCATGTGGGTGCTGGGGATCGAACCTGTGTCCTCTGTAAGAGCAGTAGGCACTCTTAACCACTAGGCCATCTCTCCAGCCCAAAAGATTTATTTATTTTTATGCACGTGTTTTTTTTAAAGATTTATGTATTTTTATGTGTGTGTGCCTTCATAAGTTTATGTGCATCACGTGTGTGCAGTTGCAGGGTGAGGCCAGAAGAGGTCATCAGATTCCCTGGAACTGGAGATACAGGTGATTGTGAGCCACCATGTGTGTCCTGTGGACTGAACTTGGGTTCTGTGCATGAACAGTACAAGCTCTTTTTTTTATTCTAAAATAATTTTATTAATATATTGGCTAATACATTAGGTTCATCACAATCTTATGGAGAGAATTTTTTCAATTATTATTTTAATAGGAATTAGTTTTTGGATGTTATACTCATTATTGTATAACCTTATAATCAAAGTATCATAATTGATCATGTAATCTCAATAGTACGTGCTCTTAACCATGCAACCATCTCTCCAGCCCTAAATGTTAATTTCTAATTACCTATCACCTTTTTAAATGTTAAATGTTTTCTTTTTATTTAAAATGGTGATATTCCTCTGAGTAAATTTTCAACTAATTAAATTTAGTTTTAAATTAAAATTATAATTATGTATGCATATATTTCATATTATATTATAATCACTATATTGTTGCTTGCTTTGTCTAAAACAATAGAGCTTCCTTAAGAACAATTGACATCTCCTTCAGGACTACAGAGCTACAAAAGGTGGGAGTACCTGGTGGGTTTAATTTTATCCCAGTCAGAGGAATGGGTCATGAGCTATGTGCTACCTAGGTACCTCTTTGACCTAGTGTGTTGACCTAGATAAAAGGTGGGGACTAGCAGGCAGGGATTGTGGGAGTTAGTGCAGAGTTTTCACATGCTTATTCTGAGAGATGGAGAAGGAAGGGGAAGATGGAAGGAGGAAGTGCCCTAGCCTTTGGCACTAATGAAGGGTCACTGTGACACTCTGGGGAGTCAGTCATTTAGAGTCATTAAAATGCAGCCTTTTAGCAGCCCTTATCCTCAGTCTGACATTTTCCTTCCTTAGAACAGGAGTTCTAGAATTCACTGGTTGAGGAATAGCAAGTGAGGGTGTGGCTTCCACATGCCACTTGGCTAATGGGAGGGTGGGGGTGGTGGTGGCAGAGGCTCAGTCTGCTTTTACTTTGCCACTGTTAAGCCAGGGAGGCGAACAGGAGATAAGTGATAGCATGTTTCAGTGCTCTGATTGCTAAGACTGTGCTGTGCCTGTGTGCTCTGTGAGTTAGCTCCTCACATCCTACTTTAACTTGGACTATCTCGTTCTCACACTTAACCTGTCTCAGCCTCTGCAGTGGTGTGCCATTCTTCAGAGCCTAGGACCTCATCTACAGAAACTAACAAAATGTCCCTTACCCAAGGATCCTGTTTCTGACTTATAAAGTCCTTGACTGAGTTTCATTAGTTGAGTATCATAAGTTAAACACCTCCAGGAGTGAAGCTAGAGTTTCAAGGACAAAGAGAACACCAGAATTCCTGCACTCATTATGGGTATTCACATGTGCTTTGGGTACCATGTATGATGTCACTTCTGAAGTATGTTGGCCTGAGACCTTAAAGATAAATCTTTCTAGAGGTAAGTTTGAAAGATTGTGGGGCTGGAGAGATGGCCTAGCGGTTAAGAGTGCCAACTGCTCTTGCAGAGGATCAGGAATCGATCCCCAGCACCCACATGGCAGCTGAGAACCGTCTTTTACTCCAGTTCCAGGGGAATCCGACACCCTCTTCTGACCTCCGCAGCACTGCACAACATGGGTGCACAAACCTACATGCAGACAGTACATTCATACACATACAAGAATAAATAAATTTTTTTAAAAAACTTCCTTTAAAAAAAAAGATTGTAACATTATATATTTATAAGAAATAAAAAGGAAAAACTAGGGGCTGGAGAGAAGGTTCATTCTATAAATTGCTTTTCTGACATGCAACAAGGATTGTTAGTCCATCTCCAGCACCCACCTAAAAAGCTGGGCCCGGCAATGTGCAGCTGTAGTCTCAGTACTGTGGAAGTAGAGGCAGGGCTTCCGGCCCATCTAGCCAGCCTGTAAGCTGCAGTTTCAGTGAGAGACCCTGTCTTAAAAATCAAAGAGGTGGAGAATGATTGAGGAAATCCCTGCTCTCAGAAAGTCAAGACAGGAAGATAATGAATTCAAGACAAGCCTGAGTTACAGAACAAAATCCTATCTCTGAAAACCAGAAGAGAACACTCCCCAGTACCATGCGTTTGAAGGTGTGATTTTTTTTCTTACTAAACACTCTTGGTAAAAGTGTGGATCCCTGGACTATTTGGAGCTCTGAGGCCCTCAGGGAACCTCCCCAAACTTTGAATCTTTCAGATAATAATATTTCTTTGGATTCTGGTGTAATTTTCGGCCAAGTCTGATGTGAACTTTAATAATAACATTTACATCTTTCTTGTCAAGTCCTGTGCTGCCTGATTGAAACTCGGGTCAGATTTTGATTAATTTTAGCCTTCACTTATTCTGTGTACTCTCATAGTGAAATTAATTCTTTCTGGGGGTCCCAATGGCAAGACTGGCAGCACGATCGATGGGTGTCCCTGGAGCCCTGAAACAGAGCACTGCTTTCCTGTGGCCCATTCCTCGAGGGATCTATTTCTCAACAGAAATGGAAAAGTCCCCACCAGATTTATATGCAAGTGATTTCTAGTCATGTAGAAGGCAATGAGTACTGTAAATCTTGAGAAAACCTTGCACACATCTTTCCTCAGGAGCCATTAATATCCCCAACTTCTAACAATATTCCCAACCCCATCATGTTAGTGGGGATTGTGGCTTGCAGGTTATTTCAACCCTGGTAATCACAGTCATGAACATCTAGATTCTATCTAATATCAAAAGAGAAATATGTCTAGCTCTGCAATAAGACTGCCCTCCAACAGAAGGACCATGGACAGATGCAATCTTCCCAAGCTTGGTTACGCCCACTTGCAGAGGATCGTCAAGGAAGGAGGGGCAAGAAGAGTCAAGGGACCCTCCCAACTAACCAGTCAGCCCTAGTTGCAGGAGGGGGAGGGACTAAGGGTATATAACTGGAGGAAGTGTAGGGGGCACTCTTTCCCGACGTTTTGTGAAACTCTGGGGAAGCCAACACCCATGCTTAGATCAAGACTTCCCAGTGTGGCCTTCTGGGAGAAGTACCCACATTCCTGTAGTAAACCCTCACCCACTGCTCTATAAGCCCAATAAATTCACTAGTTTCCCAGACTACAGTTGGGTGAAATTGTACCTTGGTTTGTTGCTGGGATCAAGAGAGGAGGGGGTGAATGTTGTTTACACCCCTCCAGAATTCCTTCTGGGGGACCAGAACCCAAGTAAAAATCTAGGTATTGTTACGTATGCCTGTGACTCCAGCATTGAGGAGCAGAGACAGCTGAGAGCCCACTGGTCAACCAGTCTAGCTCAAACAGTACATTTCAATTTCAGTGAGAGACCTTCTTTCTAAATGCTAAGGTGGAGAGCCACGGAGGAAGATGCTCCGACCTCTGCACACCTGTGTATGTATCTAAGCACTCGTTTATATGTGCCATAAAATGCAACACATACAGCATATACAAAAGTAATTTTTCCTTAAAAAAGAGTGTGTTTATCTTCAATGTAAAAAGCAAGGTCAAGTTTTCTGAATGTTACAGACTTTGTTAATGATCCCCTGTGCGGGACACTTGATTAGAAGTACAAATGAAGCCAAGAACCTTAGGAAGATCTTTCCTATAAATGGGTCACACATTAATCATTCTTAGTGGTGAACTTCAATCCTAGGCAAATTGCTTTTCCCCAGGAAGTCTCAGGGCATACTCATCAGATTGGAACCACAGCATGATCTATTCAATTATTTTAGGGAATATGTCTCAGTGTCCATTCTCCGTTACAGATCTTTTGGCCTATATGACATGACAAATTGAAATCTGAACTTGGAGTGTCCACTTTTATAAGGAACAGATTACTTAGATGAGATGCTTAATTCAAACTGTCATCTTGGTTCAGTGGCTCTGTGTGGACTTAATTATGGACTCTGTCTCTAAATGCTTACAGATTCAGGACCACTGAGCCTGGTATTGAGAAATCTAATTGCCCTTCCATATAGACAGGTATATTAAAAGGACCACAGAAGTGGAGGGGCCAAGAGGACGGCTGCAGACCAGGGAAGTAGGGGAAGAATCACCTGGAGAGAATGCCCATGAGGAAAGAGGTAGCGGAGAATTTCCACAAGTATAATACGGTATCAGCATCTTAAAGTGTCATCCATCATGCTGTCTGCTCATCTTCTGCTACTCCTATGTCCTAGCTGAAACTTCCACACCTGAAGAAACTTCTACCCAATGTAGCCTTGTATCAGGGTATGAGGAAAAGTTAAGGGACAAGCAATAAAGGAAGGTGTGTCCCTCTCTGCATCCACCTGCCAACCTCTGAGTATCTCCTGTAGGCCAGGGGGAGTCCTGGAACAGAAGAGCTTTGAATAGTGCTGGTCCATCTACCCATCATGCAGTATCAGAAGATGTCAAATCTAGAAGGGACTGATGGAGTGGAACTGGTCCTTCACATTGCATAGGAGATCTCAAAGGGAAGAGCCTTTGGTTAGACATAGGCTAAATCTGATGTTGGTTTCCAGCTGTGGAAGGTGTTATAAAATGTCCTTGGTACCTATAGCTCCAAAATAACAGCCTAACAGCGACTTTGGTCTCACTCCCCAATACACAACCTTTGGAACAACATTAGTGCCCAGGGCTATCAAGGTGTGGTTGTTAGTGTTAACTGTCAGCTTGACCCGATCTAGAATCACCCAGAGAAGAGTGTCTAAATGAGAGATTGCCTATTGTATTAGTCACTTTTCTGTTGCTGTGATAAAACCACCGTGACTAAGGGAACTTATAAAAGGAAAAGTTTATTTGAGCTTACGATTGATCCAGGGAATTAGAGTCCATCCTGGCAGTGAGGCATGGTGGCAGGTGCTGGAACAGAAAGCTGAGGTTCACATGTTCCAGTGAATACAGGAAGCAGAGAGAGAGCAACTGGAGACTGGCAAGGCTTTTTTTTTTCTATTTTTTTTTATTATTATTTATCTTTGTATGTGTATGAACGTACTGTCTGCATGCAGGTCTGTGCACCCGTGTCGTGCAATGCCGCGGAGGTCAGAAGAGGGTCTCGGATTCCCCTGGAACTGGAGTTCTCCTGGAATTAGAGTTACAGACGGTTCTTAGCCGCTATGTGGGTGCTGGGGATTGAACCTGGGTCCTCTGCAAGAGCGATGGTGCTCTTAACCGCTAGGCTATCTCTCCAGTCCCGGCTTTTGAACTCTCTAAGTCCACCCCCAGTGACGTACTTCCTCCAGCATGGCCACGCCTTCTAAGATCTCCCAAAACAGCGCCACCAACTGGGGACAAAGCATCTGAATACTTGAAGTCACTCTCATTCAAACCACCATAACTATATTGGGTTGGTCTGTAGACATTGCTGTAGGGGATTGCTTCAGACAGTGGGGGCAGTCTCATCCCCTAGGCAGGCATCCTGAACTGTCTGAGTGGAGAAATCTAGCCGAGTACAGGCAAGAGAGCATCTGTGCATCCATGTCTTTGTGCTCTTGACTGCAGGGTGACATGACCAGGTGGTGGAAGTCCCCACCTTGTTTTCCCCTCTGTCACTTAGAATTATAATCTGAAATAAACCCTTTCTCCCCTAAGCTGATTTTTGTCAGGGTATTTTATCACAGCAATAGAAATGAAGCTAGGATACGAAGGCTATTTGTTTCTGTTCCTTTCTTTCCTTATTTGACAGATATGATTGTCTGTATTTATAACATACAACATGATGCTTGAAGGTCTACTTATTTTTCCTGTACCAGGAGAGATTGGGTGGATTCAGACCAGCAGAGCAGTGAGATGACAGACTCCTGTTAACTTGCCATCACCCTTTGCAACATTGCCTTGCCCCTCCCATTCGTACCACCTAAGATCTAAAGGCATCTGACTTAACATATTTAAGCCTATTCACTCACCACTGCCTGATATTTCCTGATATTTCTAGAAAACAATAAACATTTGCTAGGTAGCCATGAGAGCTTCACCTTGTCAACCCTCACTTGCAATGAGGGTGCTCACTGAAGCATCACACAGATCAACCTCTAAGCAGATCCTGGCATGAATCAACATTCATGCCCCACTGCTACCCGGTAATTATCCTGTAAGAGGCAGTGAGAAAGGGTGCTTGGAACCAAATTCCATAGGCCTGCCTCAGAGGAGAACGGTGCTCCAGGAAAGAGGTAGAGGAAAATTGGCTGGTAACCAGACATCACTACTTTTTGCAGAGGAAAGGAGAAAATGAGAAGCAGGTCCCAGGGCCTTGATACTGCCCCCAAGAGGACAGCAATGCCTATTTGGGACATAGCAATAGTGAAAATCCTTGAAACTTTCCCTGGCACACACCAACGACGGCCTCATAAGGAGATGTTATATTGGGGACATTGCCTGGACTACAGGGTAACCCAGCTTGTTAAGTGAGCTTCACGCCACATCTTTGTCATGGGAGATTCTTATTTTCTCCCTTTTGTGGTTTAATAATCATGCTTAATTTTAAATACTGGGCTTATGGATTCTCCACTGCCAAGAAGCAGGCTCAACGGAGGCTTTTGGGATTGATTGGAGTTTAAAAGCTGCTGCCAATCACATAAAATGCTTTGGAGATGTGGTTTGACTGATTTCCTCATCGAGTGAAACTAGAGACTCTGCACCCCTTTTCAGAATGAGAGCGCCAATTCTGGAAGACGGTGGATTTGAAACTTTCCGGTACATAATCAGCTCTCCTACACACTCCCTTCCCACACTTAATGCATCTTCAGGGTTTCACCTGGAAGAAGGAATCTTTAGTCTGGGTCTCTAGAGTAGAACAGGATACTTGTGGCTTGACACCATTTCCGGGAAGCCATGCTTTACAGAAACCCACACTTTTCATTTTGTATTGTCTGTCTGCTCCTTGCTACAGAGTTGACTCTGGTTGTAAATGTTTATTGTCTGGCCCTTCTCAGGAAGTGTTTATATAGACCCAGGCTTAGAGCAATGCTAGGCTTAATAGGACCCAGATTCCATGACTGAGTTATTAATATATGCCTCCTCTCTCCTGATATTTCTCATCTACCTACTTACATTCAGATGTTGATTGGTGTTGCTTGATTCTCCTCCCTCTTCCTCACCGAGAAAAGTTAAAATTGTCAGATAGATATTTAGATAGCTACCTTTTATAAAATAAAAATGGATGAAAGCTGCTTAGAACTATGATCATGTTCAAAGCTGATTTCCTCCTCAGAGAGGTTCATTTTGACAAGTGAACTTTAAGGATAAACTTCCAAAAGTTTTGGTAGATAGAGTTTAGTTTCTCTGTGCATGTGTGGCTATAAATGAGGAAGACTGTTAAGGATGGGAATTATAAACTACATTTATCCACCAAGGTCAAATTTACTAAAGAATAAGTTGTTTTTCTAATACTGATCACAACTGCACTGAAGACACGTGCAAAGGAGGGATCGGAGCTATTCATTTGTCACAGTGTCAGTTCTTCCTTGTGTTTAACCACATCCTCTTCTTTACACGCTACACTTATGTCTCAAAAAGTCTCCCCTCAATATTCAAGTGTTGAAGGTTTGTTCCGCAGGGTGACGCTATTGTGGAGGTGGTGGAATCTTTAGGGGACCAGGCCTAGGGGAGGCGTAAGGATATTGGAGGCATGTCTTTGAAGAGGAATATGGTACCCCAGTCCTTTCCTATTCTCTCTCCTCCTCCTCCTTCTCTCTCTCTCTCTCTCTCTCTCTCTCTCTCTCTCACACACACACACACACACACACACACGGATTTCTAGGCACAAATTAATGAAGGTTTAATTAATCTCTAATTTCACTCAATGAGGAAATCAGTCAAACCACATCTCCAAAGCACTTTATGTGATTGGCAGCATCTATAAAAATCAAATCAATCCCCAAATCCTCTGTTAAGTCTGCTTCTTGGTAGTGGAGAATCCACAAGCTCAGTTTTAAAAATTAAGCATGGTTATTAAACAACAAAAGGGAGAAATCAATCTCCCATAACAAAGATGTGGAATGAAGCTCACTTAATAGGCAGGGTTACCCTGTAACCCAGGCAATATCTCCACCAAAGAGCAGAATATAAATATCTCCTTATGGGACCATCATTGGTTTGGGCTTTGCTCTACTGTGTCCCCTCCACCATTATGTGCTCTCTTGCCACAGGCCAAAAGGGACAAGACCAATCAACCATGGATGGAAACTTCCTCTGAAATCAGAAGCCAAAAAAAAAACCAAACAAAACTTCCTTTACGGTATTTGTTGTAGTAATGTAAAGCTAGCTAATGCACCATCACAACCCACACACAGTAAGAGAAATCAGCAAGTCCGTTAGAGCTGTACTCTCATGTAGACATATTGTTTTTGTGGTTCTTAGCCTTAGCCTTTAACGGCTGCACTATCCCCACAGCCCTCATGTAGACATATTGTAAGGATCGCAGCACTTATTCCTTTCAACAAAAGTAGGAGGGTTGTTCACCTTGAGTATTTACTTGGATTTACAGTAATCATTTATTTATGCTGTGACTGAAGAAACAAAACTTCCTCCAAGATCATTCTATTGTAAGTGAACCATGACTATAACCAGGAAGGACCATGACTACAACCAAAACATGTTTTCATTCCATGTCAGTACTCTATGTGAAATCTTCTACCATGTGCAGGGATGCCCGCAATTCTGGACAGGATCTGGAATCACTGAACAGACAAGCCTCTGGACATGTCTATAAGAGATTTTTTCTAGATTAGGTTACCTGAGGTTTGAACTCCCACTCTAAATGTAGGTGATACTGTCCATGACTCAGGCTACATGAAAAGGGGAAAGCAATCTGAGCATAAGTATTCATTGCTCTCGGCTTCTCGGCTGTGCCATGTGACCAGCCACCTGGAATTCCTGTTCCCAAGACTACTTCTACATCATCATGGACTGTGTTCTTGAACTGTGCTCAAAATACACCCCCTCCTGAAGTTACCGACCACCACCATCATCTCACAGTGGTTCACCATTTAGGCTTTGCTTTCGTTCATTTTGAGCCATAAGCCATCTTAATCTATTTCTTTTTTAAAATTTATTTATTTATTTTCTATGTGTATGAATGTATTGTCTGCATGTAGGTTTGTGCACCCGTGTCGTGCAAATGCCGTGGAGGTCAGAAGAGGGTCTCGGATTCCCCTGGAACTGGAGTTCTCCTGGGAGTTCTCCTGGAACTGGAGTTACAGACGGTTCTCAGCCACAATGTGGGTGCTGGGGATCGAACCCGGGTCCTCTGCAAGAGCAGTCGGCACTCTTAACCGCTAGGCTATCTCTCCAGCCCTCCATAAGCCATCTTAGAGATCACCTGATCCAATGAACCATCCAATATAAGGATCTTTTCTCTGTAAACAGTCCAAGGTACAGACTCATGAGTTTATATCGCAATCTACTAGAGAGGAAAACATCATTAATTACAATGCTTGCAGCAACCTTCATTATTTGTATAGGCTCTGTTATCTTGTGGTGAAGAACCTCAGGATTGCCCTTAGCTATACCATATTATGGCACAAGGACAAATATCTATCAAGTATGTTTGTTTAGTTAAGATACAGCTCTTGTCTACAACCCTCCAAAGTGCTCTCCCATTCCCTTGCAATTAGTTTTTCCTTCCCTGGAAGTAACCATAGTCTGACTTCTATTGATGCAGGTTTATTTCGTTTATTATTGAATTTCATGTAAAAGAAATTATGCAATATTATGAGCCCAAGCCGAGCCCACTAGTTAAAACTTAATTCAAAGTTTGGGGATAGGGAAATTTGATTCAACTGAACTAGGGCAGGAGTTTGTGAACAGGTCGGCGTGTGCCTGGTAGGTAGGGAACATCACCAACTGCAGATTTTGGTTTCTGTGGTTTCTGCTTGGCTTTCTTTCAGAGAATAGAAATTGTTAAAGGGGCTTTCCAACCCTAAGCTTGGGAATTTAAACTTTTCACCACTGAATGTGGTTCTTCTGTATAAAACTCCTCCCAAGTTTGGGGACACACACCTGGGACCAAATGCCCAGTGTGTAGACTTTGACTGACTGTAAAGACTTTCTTTTGGCATCATTTTGTGCCTGCATGGTCTTCCCTGGTGGATTTACCCCATTACAATCTCACCAGCCTGGTCTAATAATAAGCTTATTGCAATCTTGTGAGGGAAAAGAGCAAGGCCTCTCTAGTCCAAGCTGATTGCTGGAACCTGGGGCCGTTGATTCCACAATCAAGACGGAGCCCACTTGCTCCAGTTGTCTTGCTCTGCCATCCCAAGCCAGCGTCTGTGGCGTAATTCCTCCCTCTCTTCTGCAACTTCGGATGGCATGTGCTCTGTGCAAAGCCGCCTGCTCAGCCAGGCCCAGCTCCGTTTGCCTCACCTATTCAAGGACATTATTCCAATTAATCTCTTTGTCTCTCTTCCACTATTGATTTTCCTCTCTGTGCCAGAGCACTGTGCCTGCATACAAATAGGCTTCTATGTGTGTGTGATTTGAAACTTCCTTACTGGGCCCAGTGTCACAGCCTGCCTCTTCCTTGGTTTCTTTCTCACCAAATTTTGGCAATCATCAATACCCATGGACCCTAATTCCTTATTGCCTGATGCCAATGCATTTATTGATGAAAGAACAAGTTAACACAAAGACAAATATCTATCAAGTATGTTTGTTCAGTTAAGATACAGGTCTTGTCTACAACCCTCCAAAGTGCTCTCCTGTTCCCCTGCAATTAGTTTTTCCTTCCCTGGAAGTAACCATAGTCTGACTTCTATTGACGCAAGTTCATTTCATTTATTATTGAATTTCATGTAGAAGAAATTATGCAATAGTAACTGCCTTGGATTGGATTCTTCTTTCCTTGTTTTAATTTATTATATTTTTATTTATTATTTTTAATGTGTATGAGTGTACTGTCTGCATGTAGGTTGGTGCACCCATGTCATGCAATGCTGTGGAGGTCAGAGAGGATGTTGGATTCCCCTGGAACTGGAGTTAAAGATGGTTCTTAGCTGCCATCTGGGTGCTGGGAATCAAACCCGGGTCCTCTGCAAGAGCAGTTGGAACCCTCAACTGCTGAGCCATCTCCCTAGCCTCTGGATTCTTCTTTCCAACACAATGTGTTGGAGTCTGTCTCACCCATGACAGTACCTGTGTCAGTATTATGCAACCTTTTTATTTCTGAGTATTATTATAAATTGAATTAATTATTGGCTTTAATTACATTTGAAAAATTCCTTCACCTTTACCAGTTACCATAATATAAACATAAGGGTGACAAGCATCCGCTTCACAGAGCCTGCACACACAAAGGGTAGGGATTATATAGGGCTTATATATCAGGAGGTAGGAACTCTGGGATAATATTGATATTATAGCACATAAGAAATGTGACATACATACTTTATATATGTCTCTTGTAACATATATGTATATATGTTACAAATTTTCCTTCCAGACCCATGTTCAGTGTGTATTTGCTTGATGGTGTACTGTCTGGTTTTTTGTTGTTGCATTGTATTGTTTTCTGTTTTAAGGCAGGTCTTATACAGCTCAAGCTGGCCTCAAACTTGCTATGTAGCCAAATATGGTCTTGAACTCTTCATTCCTCTGACTCTGTGCTCCAAATTCTGGGATTAAAACCTTGGTTCACCATGAACTCACCGCTAAGGGTGCTTCTTTTTTTTCTGAGACAGGGTCTCCCTTTGGTCCCAGCTGGCCTGGAACTCCCTATGTAGACCAAGCTGGCCTTGAACTCACAGAGATCCACCTGCCTCTGCCTCCCGAGCACTGGGATCAAAGGTGTGTGCCACCGTGCCCAGCCCTCATGACTGACTAAGGGTGCTTTTAGATGAGTAAAGTTTTAAATTTTGTTAAAGAACACTCCATATTTTTCTTGTATTATTAGTGATTTTTATCTCTTGCCTATGACATATTAGCCTGTCCATATGTTGTAAAATATACATCATGTTTTTTTGAGAAGTTTTATAGTGCCAGATTTTATATTCAGGCCTAGAATGGATTTAACAAATATTATATGTTGCGGGGAGCAGATATTGTGAACCAGAAGTCAACATTCATTTTTCATTCCAGCACAATTTAGTAAAAACATTTTCTTTCTCTACTGCATTACTTTAATGCCTTTGCCAACAGTCAGTGTTTCAACAATCCTCTGTCTGTTTTACTAATCTACCTGACAACCCTTATGTCAATATCACAGTGTCTTTGTTAGTAGAACTTTAGTGTACGTCTTGAAACCAGATAAAGCCCACCAGTGTTATGATCACTGATTTACCTGAACTGATGTTAAAGACTCTTCTTTACCTAAACTCTGCTGAAATCTTGCTTGGCCATGCTGATTGACACTTTAGGTCAAGAATATCTGTGTGGCAAAAGCTAATAGGCATGTGTGCTGAGGCAGGCAAAGGAAAGCAGTGACCCCACACCAAGTCATAAGAACACAAAACTCTGACCCCTGGTCCCAATGCCCTGTGACACTTGTCTCTACTATAGTAAACAGATTCTTCACTTCAAAATAACACACCTAGAAGTCTTGAAGAAGTTCTTGCAAGACTGACTGCACTAAGTCATATTGTTTGCTCTGCTTATGCAAGTTTAAGTAATAAATACATGGTGGAGCAGGAGCTGGGGGGCTCCATTCCCTCAGCAGCGGCCCCTGACTCCCCACTCTTGTGATTCTAGTTGAATGCTGTGTCTTTTCCCGAGCTGTTCCCTGAACCTCTGCGGGCACTGGACTTAGCAGTCCAGCTACAATCCCCCTTTAAGAGCTTCTATGACAGCCAGCTTCGGGTCCTGTTCAGGCTTTCTCCTGTGTACTAGGGAAGGTCTGTGGAGGAGCCTGGGGTGAGTGGAAACCCTTCATATCTGTTTCTCAAGGGTTCTGTCCTATTATGCTAATCCACACCTGCCTTACAGTCATTCATCGTTCATTTATGCTTTGCTGGCTCCTTCTCTCATCCAGATGAGCTGCCTTACCTCCTGTCTCCAAAAAATAAGGGACTCTTTTTTTTTTTTTTCTGACAGTTCAGGTGAATTACTTCCCTGAGTCCACAGGCCTCTGATGGATCCAAAAGATATTGTGATCGTGTAGTTTACTCAAACGTTTTTGTGAGTTAGTTTGTAAAAATGGGAGTTGTCATAGGATCCATCTTGATGTCCTTTTATCCTCCTGATACAGACAGTTCCATTACAATGTTTTGTCTTAAGATTTTTCAAGTCTACAATGATACAAAGGTAATACAATAACCAGGCTTGAGTACATGCCTGTAATCGTAGTACTCAGGAATCTGAGGCAGGAATAAATACCATGAAGCAAGGCCAACCTGGGCTATGTGAGTAGTTTAATGTCAAACTGGACTGCAAAGTAAAACATTCAGTAGGAACTGTATTCCGAATTTTGAGGTGTGTGTGTGTGTGTGTGTGTGTGTGTGTGTGTGTGTGTGTGTTATGTGACTTGTATAAGAGATTTGGGTACTGTGCCTTTATGCATGTATGCAGAGGCCAGAGGACTGTGCCAGGTGTCTGTCTTCCTCTGTATCTCCGCATCTTACTCCCCTGAGACAAGGTCTCTCATTGAACTGGAAGCTTGCCATTCTGAGGACCAGCCAGCACTTCAGGATGTGCCTGTCTCCATCCCCCAACACTACAGTTATCAGGTCCTCATGTTTGAGGAGCAAGCTTTACCTCCTGAGATCTCTCCCCACAGCCCTAACATGGCACTCTTAATCTGTACATTTTCTTTTCTTTTTTTTTTTTTAAGAGGCCATTTATTTATTCATTATTTTTTATGTATGAGTGACTGTCTGCATGTAGGTTGGTGCACCTGTGTCATGCAATGCCATGGAGGTCAGAAGAGGGTGTCGGATTCCCCTGGAACTGGAGTTAAAGACGGTTCTTAGCCACCATGTGGGTGGTGGGGATTGAGCCCGGGTCCTCTGCAAGAGTAGTCGGTGCTCTTAACCACTGAGCCATCTCTCCAGCCTAACCTGTACATTTTCTTACCTTCTTTTTATCAGCTTTGTGGAGGGCTTTCCACTTGTATTAAACTTTTCATAGAAGCAGATTTCAGCACTGTTGAACTTCTTCTGTCTCTATCTCCTTTGCCTTTCCTGGATTTTTGCTTTTGTCTATTATTTGTTTCCTTTAACTGACTTTCAATTAGATTTATTTTTCCCTTGTAGATTTATTTATTTATTTATTTATTTATTTATTTATTTATTTATTTTTGTATGTGTATGAATATACTGTCTGCATGCAGGTCTGTGTACCCGTGTCATGCAATGCCGCAGAGGTCAGAAGAGGACGTCGGATTCCCCTGGAACTGGAGTCAAAGACGGTTCTCGGGCGCCATGTGGGGTGCTGGAGATTGAACCCGGGTCCTCTACAAGTGCGGTCGGTGCTCTCAACCGCTAGGCCATCTCTCCAGCCCCCCTTGTAGCTTCTTAACATGAAAACATAGAGAGCTGATTTCGAATCTTTGTTCTTCCCTGATGTAAACATTTGTGGTTATAAGTTTCAAAGGACTTCCTTTAGCTTCATCTCACAGAATGCAATGTTTCACATTTACTATCATTCATTTAAAAATGGTTTTTGATTCTCTCAATTCTTTTGCCCATGGTTAACTGAGAACAATGTCTTATTTTCCACATATTTAAAATTTCCCTGTGTATCATTTTGTTCTTGATTTTTAGTGTAGCTCACTTTTGGTCTGAGATATACTTTCAAAGATTTCAGTCTACAAGGTGGAGTTTGTTGAGATTTGTTCTCAGGATCCAGAATATAGTTTCTTTTGGTGAATGTCCTCTGCAAACTTGAAAATACTGTTTATTCTATAGGAATTAGATATATGTTACACACTTGACCGCAGTGTGCAAACCTGCTGCATCTTCCTCTGCCATTTTCTCTGTTGGCGTCATCAGAGTTTCTCTGTGTTCCTTCTTTTTTTGTCTACTGTATCAGTTACTATTCATTTGCTGTAATAAAACTCCATGACCAAGGGAACTTATAAAAGGGAGACCTTATTTGGTTTATGGTTCCAAAGGGGTAAGAGTCTGTAGTGGAGTGGGAGGCACGGTGGCAGAGGTGGCTGGAGCAGAAAGCCAAATCATCACATCTTCGGGAAGGCACAGGAAGCAGAGAGAGAGACTGGAGATCTGGCAAGGCTTAAATACCTATATATCTAATTGCTTGTGCTTCATTAGTAGGATCGAAAGGTTACTCCTGAACAAACTGTCAGCCCATGAAAGGAAACAGCCAGAATTGACCAGAATCCAAGTCAACAGCTCCAGAGAGAGAGGACAGTTTTACTTCTCATCCACCTGTGCCCCTTTTCTAAGCCTAGGGAACAATCTGCGGAAGAGGGGGCGTGGTAGAATGTAAAGGCTGCGATTGGGGTGAACGGTGAAACTACAGCGATGTAGTCTGGACACTCATTTGATCAACTTGATTGAACAAACAACCTGTCAACCTCCACTGAATGGTGGGACTGTGGGGGTTTGGGCACAACAGTCTATAGATTGGTTTTGCACGAAGGATGCTTATACTCATGGATTATCACTTATAGCTAAAAAATGAAAAAAAAAAAAAAACCTTGAAAGATGCAGGACAGTTATGGCAGAATACATGCTCTGGGATGGGGTGGGGGTGGGGTGGAAGGGAAAGGGAATATGCCTTGATCTGAATTGGAAAATGATGTCCGAAATGCACAAACCATCAATTAAAATTAAATTAAAAAAAAAAAGAAGAGACGATTATACATCTTCACTTAAAAAAAAAAAAAAGAAGTCTCAAAGTCCGCCCCCAGTGACATGCTTTTCCAGCAAGGCCACACCAACCAAAACCTCCCAAAACAGTGCCACCAGCTGGGGACAAAATGTGGAAACATGGGGCTGGAGAGACGGCCTAGCGGTTAAGAGCTCCGACCGCTCTTACAGAGGACCCGGGTTCGATTCCCAGCACCCACATGGCGGCCGAGAACCGTCTGAAACTCCAATTCCAGGAGAACTCCAGTTCCAGGGGAATCCGACACCCTCTTCTGACCTCCGCGACATTGCACGACACGGGTGCACAAACTTGAATGCAGACAGTACATTCATACACATACAGAAATAAATAAAATTCAAAAAAATGTGGAAACACTTGGAGCCTATGGGGGACCTTCTCATATTCAAACCACCACACCTACTTATTTGGGGACATGACTATTCAGGTTATCTGTAATTGTCAACTTGATTTGGAATAACCTAGGAGACACAACTCTGGGTGTGTCTTTGAGGATGTATCTACAAAGGTTTAACCAAGAAGGGATGATTCACCCTTAATGTGGACAGCACCATCCTGTGGGCATGGGTCCTTCACTGAATTAAAAGAGGAAAATGAGAATGTGATTCTCTCTCTCTCTCTCTCTCTCTCTCTCTCTCTCTCTCTCTCTCCTTCCTGACTATGGACACAGTGTGACCAGCTGCCTCACCCCTGCCACATCAGCTACGGCTTCTACTCCCACTGCGATGGTGGACTGTATCCCCTCAAACCACGATCCAAAGTGAACTCCTTTTCTTTCCTTGAGCTGCTCCCATCAAGTATTTTGACAGAGCAACAAGAAAAGAACTATTATCATCTCCATCTGGCTTTGTCTAGGAAAGCCGCAGCTATATCTTCATATCTTCGTAGCCGTAGCTCCTGGTAGTTAGCTTTCCGCTTTGTAGTCAAGCATTCTTGAATGTGCAGTTTGAGACTTCCGTCTGTATCAGAAACCCAGGAGCCAAGGCACCTTTCCAGTTTCTACTAATGAAGGGCCTGCATCCTTAGAAAATCTCAGCTTCTTTATAATATCATTTGCATGGGTTTGGAGAAGGGGAGAATTACCCCAAGAGGGAGATCATGATTTTTTTGGGGGGGAGACAAGGTTATTTTACTCCTATGAATATGCCCTATACCTCATAAATATGCAAAGCCTTAAAAATCTATAATGCAGAATTTAACAAGCTGCTACTCCTCCTCCCCCTTTTTCTCAGGTCAGCAGCTCCAGTCTCTCTCTGGAGTGTACAGTCCTTTTCTTTGCTAAATAAACTTCTGCTTGAACTATCTGTATCTCTGACCTTACATATTTCCTTTGAGAAGAACTAACTGAGAGGAAACCTTCCCCTGGTAAGTTTCAGGTTGTTTTTTTTTTTTTTTTCTTGACAATGTGGACAATTTTGCGTTTTATTGTTATGATATGTTTTCTTATATATGGTGTCAATATGATCACATCAGTTTTCTTATGATTAGAGATTATGGGGGGGATGGGGGGAGCTTTTTCACATCCTTTGTTTTCACCTGCCTGTACTTTTAGATACAAATAACATCTTTATAAACAGCACATATAGTTTGGTCTTACATTTTTTTTAAGCCCACTGAAACAAACGCTACCTTTTAATTGCATTATTTTTTTCATTAATGTTTAATATTCACTAATAACTCTATCACCTAACTCTTTGTATTTGTTTGCTTATTCCTAAATACAAGTTCTTTATTCTTTCTGGGATTTAACTGGAATAGTAGCTCTTAAATTCCTCCTTAGACAACTTTAAGCTGTAGACGTGATTTACATTTAAATGAATTCAAATCATCTGGATTAGCTCTGTCTCTGGCTTCCTACATGCTACTAGTGGCTTTTGAATTTTGTTATCAGTTGAATTGGAAAGCAGTTGGCAGCAGCTACAGACTTATTTTTTTTTTATCACCTTTGGATTCAATACTAGCAAGTTTCTGAATCTCTGCTGCAGGAGAGAGTCTGATCATCACCTCCTGCCGCGCACTGCAGCTTGCTCTGCTAAATTTATGGAGTGACTGAGATGAGAGCTAAGGAGGGCCAGGCTATTTTTCTTTGAGTCTTTCTGTCACTTTCTCTTCTCTCCCTTCCCCTCTCCCCTCCTCTCCTCTTTCTTTCCTTCCTTCCTTCCTTCCTTCCTTCCTTCCTTCCTTCCTTCCTCTTGTTTTTTATTTTTGATCTTCTCGGACACCTCAGTGTGTCCCAGGGACCCTCTCTGCAACCTAAAGTTTAACATTTTCTGGCTTACACCACGTTTCTCCTGTGCATAGTCCTGCTTTTCTGTTTGCCTAGACCAGGTATGGAAGCCACCAAACTCTATGGCTTTACTTTGAATGACTATTTCTTTTTAGAATTCAATTTGCCTCAGAAGATCTTGATAGGCACACAGAAAAATAGGATTATCACGGTTCCATGTTTTTCTTTTTGTTACCACGGGAACAAAGACTTTCATGTAATTAAAACTTGGTACATCTTTCATGGTTTTGAATATACTCTGGTTAGACCCTCTTTCATTCTAAGTGCTCAGCTGGAGCATTGTTTGTCAAAGTCAATGATGATCTACAAGGTGCTAAACACCGTGGTCACTTCTTATCCCCTTGTGTCTACATTCCATAGCCATCCATCTTCCTTTAAATACTGTCATTGTGATTGCCTTGGCTCCTGGAGCACCAGTCTTTATTGATCCCTTCATATATCAAAGCTGATCTCTCTCTCTTTTTTTCTCTCTCTGTCTCTATCTCTCTCTTATCTCTCCCTCTCTGTCTCTCTCTCATCTCTCCCTCTCTGTCTGTGTCTTTGTATGTATGCACATGTGTAGGTCTCCCAGTCTTCCATGCGTCCAATCATTGGGACAAGCCTATGTTACACTTTTTGCATATTTACATTGTCAGTCCAAAAGAACAACTCTCACGTCAAAGGGGATAAGAGACCATTTATTCTGGAACCAAATATAAGTGACCATAGCCTGGGAACACAGAGTCAGGTCACCCCAAATTCCATGCTCCAACGTGGAAGCAGTTTCATGAAGTTTTTATAGTAACAGAACAAAGAAAAGTCCTAAATAATGGACTTTTCAAATACATTTATGGAAACATTAAGTAGGAGGACACAGCAAGAGAAACCTCAGCCATAGGCCTCAAATGCTGTCTCATGACACTCAGCCTTTTGGTTGGTGGCCAAAAAGTTCCTCACCAAAAAGTTAGTCACAGGATGTTAAGTCAGAAACAGAAGTGGACAAGGAGTGGCTATTTAGGGGCCTAAAGATAGAACAAGATAAATGGTAATTTGGGTCTGGGCCTGTAACATGCCAAAGTCTCCACAGTCAAGTGATAGATAATTCCTAGAAGGTTCAGTTTCAAGATGTAGTTCTTCTGTTCACAGTGTCCACTCCCATTTAGCCTTATGGTCTCAAAATGCACTTTTGTGATTCCATGATTTATATTTTGAAGTGATATTTCTTATTTAACTTCAGACTTCTATATTTAACCACCTTATAACATTATATTTTCATATGTAACTAGGCATAGTTAGAATTCTTCATTCTATGTCTTCTTTTTCTTCATTCTCTCCCATGAAGTACACGGCACACCATTCTTTCAGTTGCTCAGGTCAAAATCCATGAATTCCTTTTTGATTCCTCTTTCTCTAATAACTAATCGACAAGCTGATCACAAATCCTGTGAATCTATTTTTGGGTCACAGCTAGAATTCCAACTCCCAACTCTCTGGTACCACTTTGTCCTGAACTATCCCTGTAATATTCCAGTAGATTCTCACCAGTCTCTTAGTTTCCATCCTTCCTGGGGCCACCTCACTCCACAACCCTGATTCATATATTCTCAACATAGCTCTGAGAAATTCTGGTAAGCCCTCAATCCAATCATCTGATTGCTCTGCCAAGAATTCTCTAATGGCTTCTTCTCTCACTCAAAGAAAATGCTTAAAGCCTTTTAGTACATCTGATCCCTACTACATCTTCGAACCCCAGCTGCTGCATCCTTGACCCCACCCGATACTCTCTCTCTCCTTTGGCCCTGTCCCATCCATCCTGGTCTCCCTGTCCTTCTTCACACATTGGAAACACGATTTTACCTTGTCTTGCTTGTGTTATCCTCCTCTGCTAGAATTCTTTCTATAAGAAAGCTTCATATTTGTCCCTAAGATCCTTTGAGTCAGATCAAAAATCATTTCATTAGTCTGCCTTTCCTGACTATTCTCTGCATGCAGTAACACCCCCTGTGAGACCTATTCACCCCGCCTTTTCTCCTGCTTTGTTCTTAAAGCACTGATCTCTTTGCCATCTCATATACTTACTTCATCATTAGTGTAGTTGTCTGTCTTTCCCTCTGTATTCAAAATTACAGTAAGAATTATTTTCTTTATTGCATCACTGGGATCTATAACAATGCCAAGTGTATAATAGGTGATCAGAAAATATCCATCGAATAAATGAATGATCAGGAGACCTCTTTGGACCCTTTACCTATTGCGATCATATTCTGTGACTTAGCCACACACTTATTTCTATTGAGTGTTAGGAAACTTTGAGCCAGGGTGGGATCATTTGAGAGAAAACTTTCTCATGGATGCTCATTTCCTAGAAGCCAGTAGTGAGGATCTGAGGCAAAGAATTAAATCCTACAACACCAAGCTGTGAAGACCTTCTTGTTTTGTTGCTTCTCCCCCACCTTGATCACTCTCATCAAGTCTTTTACATTAGAACTCTGCTTCTCCATCACTTTTGAAGTCTTCACTGCTCTGTCCCAAGACACACAGGTCTGAGAAGTGGCTCAAAACTTTCGCAGCAAATACAAATCACACAGATTAATAGACACCGGCTATTCTGCTATCTGTGAAAGTTTTATTGCAAAGACAATGAGCTTAGGAATAATTTGTACTTGGAAATATGTACCAAAGGTTAAAATAGAAAGAAAAGATGGACAATAAACTATCTTATAACGATATTGTCTTGCTTGTTAATTTAGTTCATTCATTCTGTACTGTGTGCCGCCACGGTGTCTGAACTGCCCTTCAGTTTTTTTTGGTTGTTTTGTTTTGTTTTGTCTTTTTTGAGACAGGGTCTCCCTATAGCCCCAGATGGCCCGGAACTCACTCTGTAGACCAGGCTGGCCTTGAACTCACAGAAATCCACCTGCCTCTGCCTCCCAAGTGCTAGGATTAAAGGTATGTGCTACCACACCCAGTTTAAAGGCTTAAAGACGGTTCTTAGTTGCCACGTGGGTGGTGGGAATTGGACCCTGGGCCCTCTGCAAGAGCAGTCAGTGCCATCTCTCCAGCCCCAAAATATCCTATAATGAAACACAATATTGGTCCCTTCCTTCTCTCTGCAGCATAATAACTTGTCTGGCACTCAAGTCCTGACCTGTCTTTGATTATGTCCCTGTTTATGACCTGAGAGATACCATCTTGTTTACTCAGGCCCAAAGGTATGAATGAATTTCAAGTGTCCTTTTCCCTTAGTAACTTTCATGCCATCCCTTAGAAGTCTTGTGGATCTGTTCAGATTACATCCAGAGTTCCAGCACCGACTTCACTGCTGTCACCTGGTTCAAGCCCTCTTCCTGGCTCCTCTGGGTTCCTATTTTATATTATTTTCCCAGTAATGCCCAAGATCATCTCAATCTTGATTTTTTCCCCCAGATTCTGAAAATCCGAAGTTTCAGAGACTTTGATGCATCTTCCTTAGAGGATTGTTACGTGGCTTTTCCTGAGGAAATGTGAACATATGTCACTCCAGATCTGGCATCAACATCAGACAAAAGAAACTATTTTATCCAAGTTGAGCATGGTGAATGAATATGTTTATGGAGCTTGCTTTCAGGAATATGCATGAAGAGTTACTTACAGGAGCATGATGACTTAAGGATCTTTTTTTTTTTACAAAAAGCCTATATCAGGGTGGGCGATGACTCAAGAAAGCTGAATCCCTGGTGCTCCCTGTACAACTGGGGTCAGTTGCACTGGGGATTTTTCTATCCCCAGCAATGCCTTTGTAACCTTGGGGAAGGGTCCTGTACATCTTACACTGTCCTGAATGCCCTGAGCCTCCTAAGCTTCCTTGACTTTCTGAGCCTTGCAAGTTTCATTAGTTTCCTGAATCTCTGTTCTTCCATCTGAGTGAATGTTTCTGTTAGGAGCAAACACTTGCCTGTCATCCATTCCTACCAAAGGCAAAAAATGAACATCTGAACATTTATTCTGAGAAGTTAACGCAGGGTATCTACTCATTTTGCAGCTGACAATTGAGAGTATTCAGTAAGAATGTGGAAATTGGTAAAGTCAATAGGCTTTAGGCTAGTGACGAATTAGGCTAGTGACTAATCTCCCTGTTCTGGCCAATACTTACATTTGTGATAACAGATATGTGGGTCCCCCCCTCTCCCCTCACAGAACTAGTTCTCTACTTTTCCAAACACCAACTAGGTGTACTATAATTCAATTCACTTAAACTCAACTCAATTCTCTGGGTATTTCATGTCAGAATTCACTTCACAGTATCAAGGACTCTATCACAAGACTCCCTTCACTCACCAGGAATGTTGTTCCAAGGATTGATTGAATCATTAGAGTACAGACACTTCTGTCTGCTCTAGCTATAAAGTTGGGAGATCTCACAACTCCCTTCTTCGAGGTTTGATAATTTGCTCAAATGTTTCCTAGAACTCAGGAAAGTACTTTGCTTACTATTAGTGACTTATTACAAAGGATACAATTCAGAGACAGTCAAATGGAAGAGACAGACACATATAATAAAACATGGAAGATGGGGTACCAGACTCAGTACATGGAAACAATTGGTTACGTCATTGGTGACTAACTTAACATCTAGCTCCTCTCCCTTGTCCACAGATCAAAGAGCCGGGCAGAAAGTTCTAGAACCTTAACCATGCCTCAGTGCTTCTGTCTGAAGCTGTTTGGGGCCTTAGCTGCCAGTCACCCTATTAGTATAGAAAAGGCCTATCACTCAGAGATTGCAAGGGTTGTAGGAGCTTGTCCCAGGAAGCAGCAACAAATGCTGAGTTTTTTTTTATTATTATTATATCATCTCATCAAACCCACAGTGTATTTTTTTCCTGACAAGGCATTTCCTAAATTATTTAATAGAATCTATTCTTTCAGACTTATTATCCCATTGCTTATGTCAAACTGTAACTAAATTAAAATGCTTTTAAAATCATCCTTGAAGTCATCACTTTCTTTAAAACAATGGCTTTATCCATATATCATATGGAGCCAAAGTGGTGACAAATGTAAATTTTACAAAATCTTAAGCAAAAACACTTGATCTTATTCTGATCTATACATCAGTCTCATGCTTTCAACTAGGGCTGCAAATGATTGCAGATTTTTTTTGGCCTTTTTTTGAGACAGCATCTCCCTTTAGTCACAACTGGCCTGGAACTCAGTATGTAGACCAGGCTGGTCTTGAACTCACAGAGATCCACCTGCCTCTGACTCCCCAGTGCTGGGATTAAAGGCATGCACCACCATGCATGGCCCAAAGATTATTGTTTTTATGTCAAATTCTAGTTGTCTTTATTATCTAAAGTGAGTTTGCTTATATGTCCACCAGAATAAATTAAGTCAGACTGCAATAGAAACTACTTCAAAGTCAAGGTGGTTTGTAACTATAGGAGTTTACTTCCTGTTCACATTACATATTCCTCTTGAATCAGCTGATCCTCTGTAGCTTGTCTTCCTGTACTGGGAGTCATACTGAGAACAGCCACTATTGCAAATACTGCCAGCCTCCATATGAGTGGCCTTGACGTGGCTACTAATCACTCTGTCCTGAAAGGCACACCTGTAACCTTGGCCACAGCTCACCATCTGGAATCAGATCCATGCCTTCAGTTAACTACTAGGCAGGTTCTTTAAGGGCAAGTTCCGACACTTACAGGAAAAGTGCTACTATCCCTGTAAGAGCTCATTTACTATCTTACTCTCATTAATTTAAAGACTAAAAAGACAAAAATAAGTAGAGATATAGAACATTGGAGTGAGACATTAAGAAATTAGAACCAATTTACACATGTACATATTGCACTTCCAAGTTGTGGATTATATATTTGGTCTAAAACACACAGAATGGTTATTCCATATATTAGGACCTTACATTTAATGTTTTATCAAACTTCTAAGAACTACAATCAATCAAGCCCCTCTAATTATCTCATTTCAATGAAACCAAACCAGAATTCACTTAAAATAGTAAAATCCTCATATTTTGGCAACTACATTGCCAAAGAATAAACTAATGCAAATTAGGTCATATTTAAAAACAAATGCTAAAAAGAGCATTGTGACAATTTGGGTATGATGCAGACAAAGCAATATTAAAGCTATGTGGCATGTCACTAAATACAGTGCCAATCAAAAGAATGGAAAAAAGTATGAGATCCACATTTAACTCAAGAGATTGTAAAACAATAAAATATATAAAATAAAGTCTAAGGAAGAACTGACACTACAGGAAATAAAATAGAAAATACAACGAGACTAAACTTGAGTCTTTGAAACAATGTGTTATGTAACTTTAGGTGAAAATACAAGAGAATTCAAGAGTAAGCTTTATGAAAAGAGAAAGGTGAGAAGATTGCTCAGTGGGTGAGTGCTCAGAATTTGAATGCCCAGAATCCACGTAAAACCAGGCCTGGTGCTGTGTATTGTAATCCCAGTGCTGTTATAGTGAGATGGGAAGCTGACACAGTGGGGAGATCCCCAGAAGCCCCTGGCTCACTAGCAGGTAGAGTAATGAACAAGAAAGACAGTGTTTCAAATAAGTTGGAAGTTGAGGACCCAAGGCTGTCCTCTGATATGTACACATGCACCGTGAGTGTATACATGTGCTACACACCAGAGAGACAGACAGACAGGTGGATGGACAGACAGACAGAGAGGAGGTGCATAATTACTGATATTCCCATCATTTAAAACATCAAGAAGGACATTATGGTCAATTATATGCCAACATGTTTAAATGAAATGAAGAGAGCTTAGGAAATATACATCTGAGCCGGGCGTGGTGATGCACGCCTTTAATCCTAGCATTCAGGAGGGAGAGGCAGGCAGATCTTTGTGAGTTCAAGGCTAGCCTAGTCTACAGAGTGAGTTCCAGGACAGCTGGGGCTACAGGAAGACCCTGACTCGAAAAGACCAAAAAAAAAAAAAAAAAGAACAAAACAAAACAAAAACAAAAACAAAAAAAGAAATATACATCTAACCAAAGCTGACAAAAAGAAGAATAGATCCCTGGAACTTTCAGCTTGGGTTCCAGAGAGGAACTCAGGCTCAGTGAGGAGCCTGTAAGGCAAGGCAGAACTGCTCTGAGACTTGAGGACCTACCTGCCCGCAGGCCAAAGTAGCAACACATTCTCTCCCTCCCCCCGTTCAACCTGGTGAAGCTGTGGTGCAGAGGATCTAGCAGGTGCAGTATTAGTGATTATAGTCTAGATGTGTAGCCAACGTTGAGGTGCCAGAATCCAAAGAAACAAATAAACAAACAAATCCGCATGCCAAAGACACAAAGAAAAAACAACATGGGAAAAGCTCATAATAAATCCACGCCAAACTCTACCAACCCTACAAAAGATCCCTACAACAAGATCTCCTAGGAAGGAAACCAAGACACTGACCTTAGAAGAACAACTGTAGAAATATTCAAAGAAATTAGAGAACTAAGGGGAGAGAATGAAAAACTCAAGAAGGACCTAGAGGGAGATAATGCCAAACGTTGGAAAGAACTAAATGGAGAAAATGACAAATTCTGGAAGGAAGTGGTAATGCTGAAAAGACCCCAGGCCAAAATGAAAAAAGAAAATGACCAACAAACCAAGGAGCTACAAGATGAGAATGACGGACTCCAGAGGGAAGTGGAAATACTAAAGAAATCACAGGATGAAATGAAAAAGGAAATTGAACATTCATCCAATCAATAGGAAAGGATGGGAAAAAGCCTCGGAAGCAGAATGGAAGAAGCAGAGAAAAAGAATATCAGACCTGCAGGATAATACACAGCAACTAGAAAGCTCAAGTAAAGATTTTGAAAAATTACAAAAAACACAAGAATGGAACAACTAGGAAATGTGGGACACTATGAAAAAACCAAACCTCAACATCATAGGGATAGAGGAAGAAGAAGAATTCCAAGACAACGCTATTGACCAGATCTTCAACAGGATAATAGAAGAAAATTTCCCCAAACTGAAAAAAAATAATCCCATACAAATACAAGAATCACATAGAACACCAAATAGACAGGACCAGAAAAGAAACTCCCCATGCTCTATAATTGTTAAAACACTAGATGCTCAAAACAAAGACAAAATATTGAAAGCCATAAGAGAAAAACAACAAGTTACATATAAGGGAAAAAAAAACCCATCAGAATCACAGCTGACTTCTCAGTCCAAACTATGAAAGCTAGAGGAAGGTGGAGCAAAGCATTCCCAGTGGTAAATGACTTTAGATGCAAACCCAGATTACTATACCCAGCAAAAATGTCAATTATAGTTGAAGGAGAAAGAAAAACCTCTCATGACATGAACAAGATGAAAGAATACATGTCTAAGAAACCAACACTTCAGAAAATCCTTGAAGCAATCCAAACAATAGAGGAAAAGAGCAACTATCCTTAAGCAATTAAAGAGAGAAATCAACAAAAGCATAACAGAGTAAATACAAACCTAGACCAAGAAGGCAAACAAACAAACAAAAAGAATGCAAACAAAAAATAAGTTGAAAGGAAGCAGCACACATCTCTCAATAATAACCTTAAATACTAATGGTCTAAACTCCCCAATCTAAAGACATAGACTGGGAGAATGGATTAGGAAACAGAATCCTTCTATATGCTGTCTACAAGAAACCCATCTCACCCTCAAAGACAGACGCCACCTTAGAGTGAAAGGATGGAAAAAAATATTCCAAGAGAATGATACCAATAAGCAAGCTGGAGTGGCTATTCTAATATCAGACAAAATAGATCTCAAAGTAAAACTAATCAGAAGAGACAAAGAGGGCCATTACATCCTTGTCAAAGGAACAATTAACCATGAAGACTTCACAATCCTAAATGTCTATGCACCAAACTCTGGTGCACCTAACTTTATAAACACAACTCTGCAGGACCTAAAGACACAGATTAATCCTAACACACTAATAGTAGGAGATTTCAACACCCCACAGAGCCCCATGGATAGATCAACAGGACAAAAAATAGAGAGACATCAGAACTGAACAATACAATACACCAAATGGACCTCATAGACATCTACAGAATAATCCATCCAAATACCAGAGAATATACTTTCTACTCAGCACCTCATAGAACATTCTCCAAATTGACCACATCCTGGGGCAGAAAAGAAACCTCAACAAATACAAAAGGTTAGAAATTATTCCATGCATTCTATCAGACCACAGTGTAATAAAGCTCAATATGAACACCTGAATAAGCCCAAATAGCTACAAGAACACATGGAGACTAAACAACACAATCCTGAATGAGTCAGGGAAGAAATAGAGTAAAATAAAAGTATTCATGGAAATGAATGAAAGAGGCAATACAACACAACAAAACCTGTGGGATACTTTAAAAGCAGTCTTCAGAGGGAAATTTATAGCCTTAAGTGCCAACATAAAAAAAAAAAAATCCAGAAAGGGAACAAATAAATGATCTAACACCACAACTAAAAACACTTAAGACACAAGAACAAATGAACCCTAAATCCAACAGACAGGAAGAAATAACAAAAATCAGAGCAGAAATCAAACAAATGAAATAGAAACAAACAAATGAAATAGAAACAAACAAATGAACAAACAAAAGCACAATACATAGACTCAACGAATCCAAAGCTAGTTCTATGAAAAGATAAACTAAATAGACAGACCTCTAGCCCAGCTAACCAAAAGAAAGAAAGAGCAACTCCAAATTAATACAATCTGTGATGAAAAGGGAAATATCATAACAGACAAGGAAAAGATCCAGAAAATCATATGGGAATACTTCAAAAACTCCACTAAGTTTGAACCTAAGAGAAAGGATTAATGTTTGAAATCCTGGGAACCAACAAAGCTTAATCAAGAAGAGATTGACAGTTTAAACAGATCCATAATATTTGAGAAAATTGAAGATGTAATTAAAAACATTCTAACTAAAAAAAACCCGGGTCCAGATGGTTTCACAGCAAAATTCTATAAAACGTTTAAAGATGTCCTACAACCATTACTACTCAAACTGTTCAAAAGGATACAAACAGAAGGAATTCTCCCAAATTCGTTCTATGAAGCCAGCATCACTCTAATACCAAAACCAAGCAAAGATACAAGCAAAAAAGAAAGCTATAGCCCCATCTCATTAATGAACACAGATGCAAAAAATTCCCAAAAAAATACTTTGCAAATCACATACAGATGCATGATCAAAAAGATCATCCAACATGACAGTTGGATCATACCAGAGATTCAGGGCTGGTTCCGCATATGTAAATTAATAAATATCATAAAAACACAAAAATGGGCTGAAAGACAAAAACCCAGGATCATCTCAAATGATGCAGAAAAAGCCTTTGACAAACCAGCATCACTTCATGTTTAAAGTCATAGAGGGAATGGGACTGAAAGAACATTCCTCAACATGATCAAAGTCATATAGACAAACCCCTGCCAACATCATCCTAATGGAGAAAAATCAGAACTAATCCCCTTAAGGTGGGACCCAGCAAGGCTGACCCTATCACCACTCTCTTCTTCAACTATAGTGCTTGAAAACACTTGCTAGGGCAATAAGACAAGAGAAAAAATAAGAGTACTAATCAGAAAGAAGTTAAGCTATCCCTTTTTGCAGAGATATGATAGTTTACCTAAGGGATGCTAAAAACTCCACCAGAAAAACTTCTAGAAATGATTAAGAGTTTCAGTAAAGTGGGGGATACAAAATTAACCTGGAAAATCAATAGCCTTTTTTACAACAACAAAAAGCTGGAGAAGGAATATAAGAAGACTTCCCCACCATACCTGGGAACAACCTAACCAAAGATAACAAAGAGCCTACAACAAAAATTTAAACCCCTGAAGAAGGAGATTGAAAATTACATCAAAAGATGGAAAGATCCCATGCTCATGGATTGGAAAAATTAATAGAAGTTAAAATGTTCATTTTACCTGAATTGATATACAGATTCAATGCAATCCCAATAAAAATGCCCATGAGCTTCTTCACAAACTTGGGGGAAAAAATCATTAAATTCATATGGAAAAACAAAAGACCCTGAATAGCTAAAGCAACCCTGAGTGAAAAATGCAATACAGAGGGGATTGCTCTACCAGACTTCAAACTATATTACAGGGCCATAGTCATAAGGACAGCCTGGTACTGGCACAAAAACAGACCTGTTGACCAATGGAATAAAATTGAAGATCCAAACAAGCTCATACAATTTCAGCCATCTCATATTTGACAAAGGGGCAAAAAACCCTCAGTGGAGGAAGGATAGCATCTTCAGCAAATGGTGCTGGCAAAACTGGATCACCATTTGTAGAAGAACAAAATTAAAGCCCTGCCTCTTCCTCTGTACAAAAATAAACTCCAAGTAGATCAAAGATCTCAATGTGAAACCCTGAAGGTGATAGAAGAAAAAGTTGGCAACAACCTACAAGACATACGCATAGGAAAAGACTTTCTAAAACAGACAGCAGCTGCAGAGGAAAGAAGGACAACAGTTGACAAATGGGTGCTCATCAAACTCAAAAGCTTCTGTACAGTGAAAGAAATAATCAAGGAAGTGAAAAGAAAACCCTCAGAGTGGGAGGAAATCTTCACCAGTGATTCATCTGTCAGAGCATTAACATCAAGAATATATGGACTACTCAAAAAACAAAGAAGTAAGAAAACAAATGACCTACTCAAAAGATGGAGTAAAGAGCTGAACAGAGACTTCACCAATGAGGAAGTAAAGATGGAAGTAAAGATGGCTGAAAAACATCTTAAAAAGCATTCAACATCATTAATAATCAAGGAAATGCAAATTAAAGCCACTCTCAGATATCATCTCACTCAAATAAGACTGACTAAGATCAAGAACACAAAGGACATCAAATGCTGGAGAGGTGTGGAGAAAGGGGAACACTCATCCACTGCTGGTGGGAATGTAAACTTGTACAACCATTATGGAAAGCAGTGTGGAGAACCCTTAAAAGACTCAGAATGAGTTTACCATCTGACCCAGTCATACCACTCCTGGGTATACACACACAAGACTCATCCTACCACAAAGATACATGCACAGCCATGTTTATTGCAGCTCTCTTGACAATAGTGAAGAGCTGGAACCAACCCAAATGCCCCTCAACAGATGAGTGGATGACAAAAATGTGGTACATCTACACAATGGAGTGTACTCAGTGGTAAAGAAAGATGACATCATGAATTTTGCAGGTAAATGGATGGAGCTCGAAGCCATTGTGCTAAGTGAAGTAACACAGTCCCAGAAAAACAAGTGGTGAATGTTCTCCCTCGTTTGTGGATGCTAACACCAAATTCCCAGATGCAAGGCAACCTGAAAAACATTATTTTTATATTTCTGTTTATCTGAAAGCAACTATGTTGTTATAATGTAAATCTCTTAACAGGCTCTAGAATAGATCCACCACTTACTTTCAGACTCTGTAATTACTGTATATGAGCAGAAAGTATGTATTAATATTTTAAAGTAATATGAAATTAAAGGAGGAAAATGTGAATTCCTAAGCATAAAAAAAAAAAACTGAGAGAAAGATGCAGGACAGTTATGGCAGAGTGCATGATCTCAAGTAGGGTGGGGGGAAGGGATAGGGGAATATGTCTAAACTGAACTGAGAAATGATGTCTGAAATACACAAAACATCAATAAAAGCAGTATAGAAAAAGAAAAATAGAAACCTCTGCTTTTCAATCTACAATCCTCAGCCCCTGGATTACTCTACAGTTTATATTTTATTAGTGTTAAATCTGGCTGCCTTTTTTCAGTTCCAAATGTAAGACCTTGAATAATTGTGATTGTGTCTGTTGCTTACAACAAATGATCTGGATTCTCCCATGAGTCAATATCAGTCTTTCTATCATCTATGTGCTAAACATTTTCAGAAACCAAGAGTGTGGTACAGCAGGCTAAGAAAAAATAAAAAAAAAACAGCAGGCTAAGTAATAAAATTTTGTTAGTTTCATACAGAGGAAATAAGAATGGGGGATCTGGAAGTGTGGCTGGGTTGGTGGAGTGCTTGCCTAGTATAGCAGGAGGCCCTGGGGTTCAGTAGGTACTGCATAAACCACATATGGTGGCCCATGCCTATAGGAACCAGAACTCTAGAGGTAGAGGCAGAAGGATTAGGAGTTTATGTAATAATTTCAAGGGCAGCCTGGGCTACATGAGACCCTGTCAAAATATGGAAGTAAGAATGAGGGATGCTGGGTGTGGTGGCACATGCCTTTAATCCTAGCACTTCCGGAGGCAGAGGCAGATAGATCTCTGTGAGTTCCAGGTCAACCTGCCTGGTCTACAGAGTGAGTTCCAGGCCACCTGGGGCTACAGGTAAACCCTGTCTCAAAAAGACCAATAAAAAAAAAAAAATGCTAGGATTAAAGGCACACGACACCACGCCTGGCTTGGATTTATTTTTTTTTAATTAATTAATAATTATTTATTTATTTATTTATTTTATGTGTATGAATGTACTGTCTGCATGTAGGTTTGTGCACCCGTGTCGTGCAATGCCTCGGAAGTCAGAAGAGGGTCTCAGATTCCCCTGGAACTGGAGTTCTCCTAGAATTGGAGTTACAGACAGTTCTCAGCCCCATTAACCTGTCTTTCATACTTTGTCTACCAGTTGAAACAAACACACACACACACACATGCTAAAAGGTTATTTGTATTAGTTTTATTATAAACTGACAGGTTTATTTTGTGTCTACTGACATGAAAGAATGTTTAAAGTGTTTTATTTGACTGAATTTTTACATATTTTTGAACAAGTAACACATTAACAGGATCGCAAAACACAATGTCTTAAAATGTATACTCAAAGAAGTCTTCTTCCTTTCAGCTGAGTTATTTCCCATCATCCTCCCTGTCACTACTGTTTTCTGCTGTGTCTTTCTGGGTTTCCTTTCAACATGTTATGCAGGTAAAACTGAGAAGAAGCAAATGCCTGGTCTGGCAGACTGAGTAAAGAGGTGGTAGTGTGTCCACAGAGCAAGAGTTCTACAGGCCCAGAGAACCAGGGATAACAAGACGCACGAACATGGGCAAGTTTCACCAACAGAACCATGAAGTGAGAAGCCAGTCACAGATATACGGGGGCTGTGGGGAAGGGGGACTTCAGTTCTACAAAGTTTATAAATCAGCAGGACTAAGTGACATAAGCTACAGTGAAGGTGAAAAAAACTACCCAGGGGCTCAGGGCAATGATGAACACAGGAGCTGTGCTGGTCGCTTGTCATGAGGTGGAATAAGGCAGGCTACAAGTGGGCAATGTTCTATTTTGCAACATGGATGTGGTTACATGGGTGATTGCACTATAATCTTTGCATGTGCATGCATGTGTGTGTATATGTGTGTGTGTGCGTGCGCGCGTGTGTGTGTGTGTGTGTGTGTTTGTGTGCTAGTGCATTCACCTTAGCAGGGGCTTGTGGAAGTCCTTAATCACTACTCCACCTTTGTGGAGATAAGTAAGGTCTCTCACTGAATCCATAGCTCACTGTTTTAGCTAGGCTGTCTGGCCAGCAAGCCCTTGAGATCTACCTGTCTCTGCCCTCCCCAGCGCTGTGATTAGAGATGTGCACTGTCATGCTGGCATGCTGGAGCTCTGGATGCCAGTCCTTATGCTACATAGCAAACACTTTACACACTGAACCATTCCCCAGCTCTGTGCTGTATTCCTTAACACTGCATAGCTGTATTTTTAAAATGGATTTTTACCACATATATTTATAAGTGGTGCTTTGGGCCACAAAGAGATAGTAAAATAATTGTTATAGTGAAGCAAGCTAATTCTCCCTCATCTCACACAGTTACCCTTCGGGGAGAGAGAGGTCATGGGCAGCTAAAATCTCATTTAGCACAAACAGCTAGCATAGTATATTTTTATCACCCAGAGTCCTCCTGTTGCACATTAGGAGCCTAGACTAGTCCATCCTGCACTATCTTGGCAGCTACAGGCTGCAGCTCCTCACCACCTGCCCCCAGTTCCTGCTCCCATTGCTGTCTCTCTGCCTCTGACTTTTTAAACATATAGTCTTCTGTATGTCTGACACATGAGGCAGGGAAATAACAACTATACCTCAAATACAGCTTGTTTTGAGACAGGTCCCATATGTCCCAGGTTGACCTTGAACTTACTGCTTTGAGAATGACTCTGAACTTCTGATCTTCCTGCTTCTACTTCTTGAGTGCTGGAATTACAGGTATGAGCTACCACCCAGTTTACGGTTTATTCAGTGCTGACGACTGAACCCAGTGCTTGACACAAGCTAAGCAAATACTCTAGCAACTGAACTACATCCACCGTCCCCCAAAAGATAACTCCCTGACTCAAAAAACTAGATTTTGCTTCTTACTAAAAACTAAACTTCAAGGGTAAGCATTTTAGTAAATTT
Organism: Rhizomys pruinosus; assembly: GCA_009823505.1. NCBI lineage: Eukaryota > Metazoa > Chordata > Mammalia > Rodentia > Spalacidae > Rhizomys > Rhizomys pruinosus. The sequence continues at coordinate 232,492 of VZQC01006517.1, forward strand.
TTTCCAGCATGATTATCTCTACAAACTACAATGTATTTACTGACTATTAATTTCCTGGTTCAGGGTGAAATTTCCATTTTCCAACATTAAATTGACAAGAGTAAGAAATGAAAAGTTTATTTACAGCTCTGTGCTATCCACTGGGTAGGTAATGAGGCATAGTTCTCTTCTGCTGTGGGAGGGAAAGGTGGATAAGGTTGCAAATCTTTCCCCATGACATTTAGGACTTGCTTAATCTCATTATTTCCACCAGTATAAGCAAGAAGGGAGGACAAGATAAGAAGAAGAAAAAAAAACAAGTCTTTTTGTTAGGTCATTTCACTTTGTAGGGTAGCAAATTTATTATCATAGAAATGAACACAAATGCCCCATGCATGAGGAACACTCTGTCTTCTTTGGAGCACTGGGCTGTGGTTCTGATGCTCAGTGCCTTCCATCTCTAGTGTACCATATTCCAGACTTTTGACTTTCTGCAGGTCTTGAGTCCGTGTGCGCACTTTAATGGTTCAGCCAGTGGGGAGAGGGATCCTGAAGGCAGCATAGTATGAGTTAAATGGTAATGGGTTGGGGTCCATGTGCCTTGAACTTGTAGGGATGTGTTGTTCATGGAGGACCAATGAGACAAGGCCTCCAGGCCAGCACACCATTCATGGAGGACCAATGAGACTAGGCCTCGAGGCCAGCACACCATTCATGGAGGACCAATGAGACTAGGCCTCGAGGCCAGCACACCATTCATGGAGGACCAATGAGACTAGGCCTCGAGGCCAGCACACCATTCATGGAGGACCAATGAGACTAGGCCTCGAGGCCAACATACCTTCCGTCTCTTGATGGCCAGTAGTCCCTGGAGATCTGGTCTCCATTCTCATTTTATCCTGGGCAGAATTCACTGCTCCATATCTTTCCTCCCACAGAGTTTTTTGGCTTCTATATTTACTAAGGCCCCAGAAATCCCAAGGCAGCATAGATTGGCTCTCAGTACTTCATAAGCAAGTGGAAGGACCAACCGCTTTCAAAAGAAATCCTCAAGTTTTGTAGTCATGTGCCTCCCTTTTACTTAAAAAATTTCAAGCTAATTTTATATTGGCTAGTATTCTGTTTTGACATTCACGTGTTCTATTCAGAGAGGACTGGTTCTTGCTAGGTTCTCATTCACAGGGAAGGGAAAGATTGGGGTGTTGTGAAACCAGATTTATTTTGAGGGGTTCCTGGGGCAAAGAAGAGAAAGTTTAAACATGGGGTTATGTGTGGACTTTATTAACTTTTGTCAAGATCTTTATTTGAGGACTGAAGTTTTGCTTCTAGTCATGCAAAGGCTAAAATGTTGCAAATCTCCATGTCCCTCCCTCCCTCCTCACATGGTACTGACAACATGGCCTGGTCTATGTAGAATTCTACATTCTTCTTACAAATGACTTTTGAGTAGGAGCTCTGCAAGTCTTCCCTGGGCCACAATACCATCCAACTGGGACAGCTTTTATGCAATGGGTCAGTCTGCCCTTTGTTCTTCTGGAGCATAGCACAGCCTCAAATTGATGCACTAATTCTTGCACATATTAATTAGCTACCTATGGGCAGATTACTTCATATCTCTCAACCTCATTCTCTATATCTGCACAATAAAGAAAATAATGCTATTTGAGAAAATGTTCATGAATGCTAAAGCAATAGCTGTAACAACTTTGTCCTCAATAGACCTGTGACAAATGGTTGGTTTTGTAGTTACAGTGTACCTTCACCTAATCTTGGTATAATTATGCCATGGAAATATACTTCCTATAGGAGGTTGGGAAGACTGATGGGAAACAGGAGTAACAATCAAGCATAATGTCTAGAGTAGGAATACATGGGTTTCAGGGTTTTTATCTAATAGAGGCTAAAAGGAGAGTGGGCTAGACTTCCAAAGACTTTCCAGAAACTAAAGTCAAGATGTTAAAGTTCATGAAAAATTCATTATGATGGAATCTCTGGCCTGAGTAGCAATCTCACATTCCAGTTGGGCAGGTCAATCATCTGGCCTAGGGGTCACCTTCTCAGGAGGGAGAGACCACACCTAGGAAGGCAGTTGTACCTCAAGCCATGCTAAAGGCAGAATAATTATCCTTTTAATGAGACACTGAACTTTTCCTTCCCAGTGTTCTTGCCACCGGCACAGTCTCACACAGCACATAGTCATGTTGTTTTGAAAGTCTGTCCACTTTTCTGAATTACTCAGAAAGATTTTCCCTAATACTTTACTCTTTCTCTACACCCTGACTACCCTGACTCCATTACAGTGTAACTCGGGCAGCATGGCTTTTTAAATTTCTCTCTTCCATCCTTCTCTTCGGGGCAGCTGCTAAGATTTACAGCTTGCTGGCATTGGGCTTTTCTTTTAAACTCTAATAAAATTGTCTTCAAGCTTCTTTTGGAGTCCGTTCTTAAATTCTTTTATTAATGAAACTAAAACCCTGAAGAGGAGATTCTCACTTTCCCAATATCATATGCCAACAACGAAGTGAACCCCAAATTCCTGGTAACAAAGAGAAGTCAAAGTCTTCTCAACGTTTTGTCTTTCCTTTTGTCTTTTGTATCCCAGGATGACTTCGAACTTATGAGGTAGCTAAGAATGACCTTGAACTCCTGATACCCCTGTCCCTACATTCTGACCGCTGGGGTTATAGGCATGCATCACTAGGCCTGGTTTATCTGGTGCTAGGGATCAAACCCAGGGCTCTGTAAATGCCAGAATCTACTTACTAAGTGCAGCATACTCAGCCGTTTACTTCCATTCGTAACTTAGTCAACTGGCTGGTTTTACTGGTATCACAATCCCTTACTAGGTTTTCCTTTACTGCGGAGAATATTCAGCCTGAGAACTGGGACCTCTGTTTGCTCTCAGAGAGAGCAGAGAGGGAGAAGTACCCATTGCTTCATAACCAGAGTCAGGATCTGAACCCAGTGCAACAGCTCCCATTGCGTGTTCTTTACTCTCCACCATAGCTTTAACCAAGGCACGATAGAAAGGCCAGAACTTAAGAGGACATGGAAAGAGAAATGAGTTCCTCTTTCCAGAATCAGTTGAAGTGCCTCCTGCCTGCTGAGAATCAACACAATTCACTACATTTTATGTAAAAGCTGCTAAGACAGTATTCTTTTTCTATAGTCGTATTTCAAATAAGAATGTTAAAATAGAAATGAATGAGGCTGAAGAAGACCTAATGGTGTATGGCCTTCCTACCTTCCTAGCTGAAAACCTACATTTTTTTATTGGAATTACATGATACTCTCTTTATAGTAAAAAGTATATATTAACCCTCTTGAAAAACCTTCTTGAACTATAATATCTTATTAAATTAAAGATTTCAGCATTTTCTATATGGGTATTGTCATTGTATTATTTCCATCCCTCCAGTCTCTACAATTCCCCCCATGTCTCCCTTCCCTCACAATTTCTTGCCTTTTTCTTTGCTTTTTTGTTCTATAAATATATATATATAAATATTTAATATTTAATATATAAAATAAATAATATATTTATTATATTATATATTTTTATATATAATATAATAAATATATTATTATATATTTATATATTTATAAATATATATAAATATTTATATATATTTATAAATATATATATTTATAATGCACTGAGTCCATTGAGTGGTAGCCATGTATAAATGTGCTTAGGGCTGCCCACTTGGGATTAGATTATAACCTCTCAGGGAGCTAGTCCTTGGAGAAAACTGATTCTCCTTCCTTCCTTCCACATCCTTTGGTTGCCTATAGTTCTTTATTTATTTTTCTTTTTGGTCTTTTTGAGACAGGGTCTTCTCCTTTAGCCCCAGCTGTCTTGGAACTTATCTGATGACCCAGGCTAGCCTTGAACTCACAGAGATCCGCCTGCCTCTGCCTCACAAAAAAAGCGCTAGGATTAAAGGCATGTGCCCACCACGTCTGGCTTTTTTTTTTTTTTTTTTTTTTGCTGTAGTTCTTCTCTGAATTGAGACCCTGCGAAATTCCCCCATCCACCTTGACATGTCAGCTGGTTTCATCATTATGCAGGTCTTGTTAGGCTACCATACTGTGGCAATGTCATGGCTGTAGCTTCCTTATCACGTCTAGAATGGATTACAAGTAGGTGTCCTGTCCCTCTGGCTCTTACATGGAAAACCTCCTCTCCCATGATGTTCGTTGAGCCTTTGGTGTAGATATTGCATTGTAGATATGTCACTTAGGCACCTCACAGTCACTTATTCTCTGCATTAGACCTGCTATGGAACTTTGTCAAGGTCTACATCTGTTATAAGAAGAAGCTTCTTTGAGGAGTGGTAAGAACTGCACCTGCCTACGGATACAAATTTAGAATACATTAAGAAAGTATATTGGTCTAGGAACGTGACAGTAGCAGGTTCTTCTCTAGGGTCTATGTGTGTTTGGCTATGTCTACAGTACCGTGTTGACTCTCTCCTATTGAGAGGGACTTAAATCCAATTAGACACCTGTTGATTATCCCCCCAATACAGGTGGCGCTCTTGCACCAATAGAGATAATTTGCTGGCTTAGTCATTATGGCTCGTAGGTTTTACAGCTGGGTGGGATCATTGACTGATTTTCTCCTTAGCAGCTTGCATAGTATCCTCTGATACCATGAGAGCTAGTCTTCAAGGAAGGTGCTTCCAGGTCAGTTCCAGCTCAATTGCTCCAAGTTCTGTGTCCAAATATGTTGTGTCTTCAACAATAGGGTCCTGTAGCTGCTGGTAACAGCTTGGGGCTATGTCTCCCTGTGCAACTCTACTGACATAACAGAGACATCATAATAAAGCCCAGATGATAGAAGAAATAATCTAAAGAGAGACCCTTCCACACTTCCCTTCAGCTATTTGACTATTGCCTCATTTCACTTGCAAATTAGTGTGTTTACTGAGAATGCAGAGATCTAGATCTTGAAGCTGACTTCCAAAGGAAAAAAAAAAAAAAAACGCAAAAAGTTTCCATTCTCAGCCTATCAAAGGAGTGGAGCAAGGGAGAAGAACTCTGCCAGGCTGGAAATGAATGGGGGCCTTATTTCCCACAAACCCAAAGACTTCTTTCTCTTAAAAAAACAAAAACAAAAACAAAACAAAACAAACAAACAAACAATAAAACAGAGGTTTAGTGGCTAGGGAGATGGCTCAGTGACCAAGCCAAGTAGTCTGAGTTTGATCCCTGGAACACACGTAAAAAGCAGAATGCACTGGCATGCATCTTTAATACTAGCAATCCTGGGGCTGGAGAGATGGCCTAGGGAGGTTAAGAGCACCAACTGCTTCTTCAGAGGACCCGCGGTTTGTCATCCCGCACCCCATGTGGCGGCTGAGAACTGTCTTTAACTCCGTAGTTCCAGGGGAATCCGACACCCTCTTCTGACCTCCGAAGCATTGCATGACAGGGGTGCAACCAAACCACTACATGACGATAAGTGATCAGTATCACATTCATACACATAAAAAATAATTAATTAAATTTAAAAAAATATTAAAAGGAATATGTGTTTAAAAAAATACTAGCAATCCTACTAGGAGATGGAAGGGGGCAAAGGAGAGGGTGCTGAGGTCAATCTAGAGTGCACTATGCAGAAGCAAGAGACCCTGCCTCAGAAACTAGATGGAAAGAGAGAGCTAATGCTGAAAGTTGTCCTCTGATCTTCACACACACACCACAGCATGTGTGTACCCCCTCCAACACGGTAATTGATTAATCAATAATTGTTGTTTTGAGACAAAGTTTTCCTGTAGCCTCAGCTGGCCTGGAACTCTCTATGTAGACCAGGCTGGCCTTGAACTCACAGAAATCTACCTGCCTCTGCCTCCTGAGTGCTGGGATTAAAGGCATACACCACCACACCCCACAATGTTTAAGAATATTTGTGCTAGGCTGGGCGTGGTGGCGCACGACTTTAATCCTAGCACTTGGGGAGGCGAGAGGCAGGCGGATCTATGTGAGTTCAGGCTAGCCTGGTCTACAGATGTGAGTTCCAGGACAGCTGGAGCTACAGGGAGACCCTGTCTTGAAAAGACCCAAAAAAAACGGAAAAAAAAAAAAAAAAAAGAATATTTGTGCTGAAGAGTAGAGTTGAGTGGCTAGGATTTGAATAGGTAGATTACAAATAGATTACACAGTACTTTAAAGCGAAACACACTATTTTAGAATTCATCTAACAGGAATTACACATATACACAAACATGTACTATCTATAAACTTGTATGCTCTGATTAGAAAGTGAAGCTTTCAGCTTTCTGGGCATAAGTATTCTTTTTGTTCACTTTTTATTGAATTTTTGTGAATTTCATACAGAACATCTCAATTAATCTTAATCCCCTTTCTACCCCCTTCCTCTCTGGCACCCTTCCACAGCCCCCCCCCACTGGAATTCATATGCTCCCTCATTTATGTGATGGCCCATTGTGTCCAGTTAGTGTCCCTAGATGTTCCATAGTTCACAATCACCCATGGAGGTCCATCCAGAGTCCCTCACTTTAAGAAGAGCAGCTCTTCCTCTCCTAGAAGTCATCTGCTGCCCAGCTGCCAATAGTTCTTCGGCTAAAACTGAGACCTGCTAGACATTTCCACATTTCTATGCTGGGTTTTGTCTGCTTAAGTTTGCATGGGTCTTAATACATGCTGACACCACCGATATAGGATCATATGAACAGGGTCCCCAGAGCTTGTATGATCCTATTTCCATATGGTCACACATCTCCTTCCTGATTCTTACAATCTTTCTGCCCCCTCTTCCAAAATGGTTCCTAAGCCCTGGGTAAATGGAGCTTAATAAAGGAGTCCTGTCCGAGGACCCACCCTTTGTGGACTCCTAATCTCCATGCTTTGGCCATTTGTGGCCTTTTGTGTTCCTGTCCCTCTGTTGCATGATGGAGCTTCAGCAGTGAGAGCTGAGAGATGCATTAGTGTCCACTTCATTTCTTGTTCTATGATGCATGAGCTTAGGTATAGAGGTTGCATTGTAGATGTGTCACTTAGGCTTGGGCAATTCACAGACAATGTCTATGTGTGACCAGTTGTGGTACTCTGTAACAGTCTATCTGGTGCAAAAGAAGATTCTTGGATGAGTGTTGACTAGGATACTTGACTGTAAATAAAAGGATACATACTTTTTAAAAAGTCCTTAATTTCATATGGAAAAACGAAAGACCCTGAATAGCCAAAGCAACCCTGAGCAAAAAGAACAATACAGGGGGGGATCTCTATACCAGACTTCAAACTATACCACAGGGCTATAGTCATAAAAACAGCTTGGTACTGGCACAAAAACAGACCTGTAGGCCAATGAAACAAAACTGAAGATCCAAACTTGAACACATACAATTTCAGCCATCTCATATTTGACAAGGGGGCCAAGAAGACAGTGGAGAAAAGACAGCATCTTCAGCAAGTGGTGTTGGCAAAATTGGATCACCACTTGTAGAAGAATGAAATTAAACCCCTACCTCTCACCCCGTATAGAAGTCAACTCCAGATGGATTAAAGACCTCAACATGAAACCCCAAACTCTGAAGGTGATAGAAGAAAAAATTGGCAGCAGACTACAAGACATAGGCATAGGAAGAGACTTCCTAAATCAGACAGCAGCTGCACAAGAAATAAGATCAACAATCGACAAATGGGACCTCATTAAACTCAAAAGCTTCTGTACATCAAAAGAAACAATCAAGGGAATGAAGAGAAAACCCACAGAGTGGGACAAAACCTTCACCGAAGATACATCTGACAAAGCATTGATTTCCAGAATATATAAGCTATTCAAAAAACAAAGAAGAAAGAAAACAAATGACTCACTCAAAAGATGGAGCAAACAGCAGAACAGAGACTTTACAAGTGAGGAAATAGAGATGGCTGAGAAACATCTTAAAAAGCATTCAACATCACTAATAATTAAGGAAATGCAAATTAAAACCACTTAAAGATATCAACTCACTCTGATAAGACTGGTTAGAATCAAGAAAACAAATGATACCAAGTGCTGGAATCAAGAAAACAAATGATACCAAGTGCTGGAGAGGTTATGGGGAAAGGGGAACACTCATCCACTGCTGGTGGGAATGTAGATTCATACAACTCCTATGGAAAGCAGTGTGGAGAACCCTTGGAAGCCTTAGACTGAACTTGCCACCTGACCCAGCCATACCACTCCTGGGTATATACCCACAAGACTCATCTTACCACAGAGATACATGCACAGCCATGTTTATTCCAGCTCTCTTCACAATAGCGCAGAGATGGAACCAATCCAAGTGCCCCTCTACTGAGGAGTGGATAGAGAAAATGTGGCACATCTACACAATGGAGTTCTATGCAGTGGTAAAGAAAGATGACATCATGAACTTTGCAGGTAAATGGATGGAACTAGAAGATATCATGTTAAGTGAAGTAACACAGTCCCAGAAAAACAAATGAAGAATGATATCCCTCATCTGTGGATGCTACTGCCAATTACCTAGTTGTGAGGCAAACTGAACAATGTTAATGTGATCTGAAAACAACTGTGCTCATATATTGTGAATCCCTTAACAGGTTCTAGAACTAACCTACCATTTATTTTCAGAGTTAGGAATTTTTGGTATATGGATAAAGGATATGTATGTGTATTTTAGAGTAATATAAGATCAAAGGAAGGTGGAAAAAACTAGTTTGTCCTGACATTATGTCTAACCACAGTATTTATTTTATGGGAGTGCTTCTTAGTATTTCTTGTACAAGGCTGCTTGAGCTTTTGTCCAAGAATTTTCTAAAATATTATAAAGTAGTTAAAAGTATCAGGCTGGTGTAACTTAGCCTTTCTGGATGCTTAATGATCATAATTAATATCCATACCAATTTGGCCAAGGGTCTTAAGGAATAACTTCATTCCTTGCCCTCAGAGGTCAACTAAGTCCCAGGGACTATGCATGGGGCATCTCTTGAAATGCAAATGTGAGTCACCAGTCTTCCTGTGCAGGGAAGTCTTGGAGATCCACTAATGGGACTTCAGCCAGTGTCCAGTCTATAAAGAGGAAAGTCTGCTCATGCTTCAAAAAGGGAAGCCTGGTCTAGCAAGACCTGACTTTGTCCTCCAGTGGATGGAACTGGTGACTGAAAAGCCAAAAGGAGCCAGGGGCTCCCTCCCACCCCCAACAAAAACCTGAGTGACCCTTGAGAACCAGATCCTCAACTGACCTTGAGAAAACAAAAATCTTGGTTAATCTGGGCTGTGTGGCCTTAAACATCCAAAAAGAAAGTATAACTAAAAATAAATAAATAGTAAGTCCTGAGAAATTGTACTTCAAGTATAAAACTTGAGATCTTAATAAAAAGACAAAAAAAAAAAAAGAGCACAGTTGTTTTGCCTATCTTACTGGCAAGTGCAGCTACCCCCCTGTGGCTGCTCACTGCTTTTGCCATCTTCAAAGATGTGTGAGAGACACCAGCTTTTCAACCTTCCAATATGGACTTGAAGATCAGTGTCTCTCCAAGATCTCCAAACCTTCAGTGCTCAGACTGGAGTGCTGAGACATCCAACTTGTGGACTGACTACTACTGAGGTTTCCACTTCTTCAGAGTTACATACTGCCATTTGTACTACCCAGGCTGTATCATGGGACCAGTACAGAAAGATCAAGTATCAGGACATGCGTCTACTGGACCTCATTTGGTGGAAAACACCCGTGTGGAACACACAGCGCAGAACTATGGTGTTTTGGGCTTGCCAAAGAGGAACTTCAAACTCCTAAACATGACATCTTTCAGCCCAAATAAAGAAAAAATCATATAAACCGAAGAGCTAAAACCTATGATATATGTGGACATGCATATGTCATATTTTTGAGTGATGCATATTGATATGAATAACAAAAAAGTCTGCATCAAAGAACTGACTGTCAAATGGTGAAACAAGCAACTGCATTGTTAGAACTTTGAGTAGGAGACTTGAGAATAAAGATGAAAAACATGTTGCTCAGAATCATGAGTCTGGTGGTGGTGGGGGGGCAGGGAGGGGCACAGGTCTAGATTTGATTTTGTAATATTAATTTTTTTTTATGAAATGCACAGAGCTTCATAAAAAACATTGGCTTAGGGTTGGAGAGATGGTCCTGCCGTTAATGCGCCTGCACCGCTCTACAAGGATGACTGGGGTTCGCTCCAGCACCCACATGGTGGTGCGAACCATCTGAAACTCCAATTCCAGGAGTACTCCATGTTCACAGGGATCGAACCCTCTTCTGACCTCCACAGCCTCTGCACGCAGCGGTGCACAGACATGCATTGCAGCGAGGTTACATTCGTACCCACATGCAGAAAAAATTAAAAAAATTAAAAAAAAAACAAGAAAAACAAAAAAAAAAACCATTGGCTAAAAAAAAAAGATACATCTTACAAGGTAGGAAACTCAGCAAGGTTATCCCGTGTCACCATGTTCTTCAATTAGTTCTTGAAACACTTGCTAGTGGCACTAAGCAATGAAAAGGAATTAAAGGAGATAAGTTGGAAGAGGAGTTCAAGCTTCCCTATCTGCTTAATGATATGTTGTTTCTTAGGGATGCTAAAAAACTTCCCAGAAACCCAGCAAAACTCCAGAAATGATTAACAGCTTCAGCAAAGTGGCAGGATACAAACATTAACCTAATTAAAATTCAGTAGCCTTTCTCTTTACAACCAACATACAAGCAACTGGCTGAAGGAATTCTAAGAGATCCCCACTACAATAGCCTCAAAAACACAAAAATACCTCAGAACAAACCGAACCACAAACAACAAAAAAAAAAAAAAAAAACTTAAACAATTTTAAACCTTTAGGAAAGAAATTGAGGAAGAACTGCAGAAGATAAGGAAAAGACCTCCCATGCTCAATAAGATCTGGGAAAACAACATCAGTAAAAATGTCACATATCTACCAAAATCTCTCTATCCATAGATTAATGCAAATCTAATCAAACATCCCCCAAGATTTCTCGACGAAGCTATGGGAAAAAAAAAGTCCCTGTAAAATTCATATTGGAACAAACCCAAAAGACCAACTACGCCAAACCACACCTGAGTGAACACAAAGTGCAATACACGGGAATCTCTATACCAGACTTACAAAACTTTACTACAAGGTATTAAGTATAAAACACAGCACCTGCGTACTGGCCACAAAAACCACAGACCAATTGAAAAAAACCAATGACCACAAACCGCACTACTGGATCCTAAACTCCTGAGTTCAATATAATATCAGCCACTTCATATTTGACACGGGGGCCCAGAAGACACAATGCGACGTAAAAGACAGCATTTCCTCAGCAAGATCGGTGTTTGGGCAAGAACATCGGATCACCCCACCCAGCAAGCACAGCCAACTATGACCGAACCTTAATATGTAAAAGAAGATATAGCACAATGTAAAACCCCTACTCTTCCTCTGACCCTGTTACAACAAGAATCAATTCAAGCATCTGCGAAACTAATTAAAGATTCCTACAACCCGCATGCAATAACTCGCTGATGACAACTCTTCGCCCAGGCTACTCGCCCAAAGAACTGGAAGAGCTCTAGAGCAGCAAGCTCCCACAAACAAGCCAAAACCCAAATAAGGCATAAGGAAAAGGCTTACGCAAAATCAGACTCAGGCAGCAACAAAGCACAGAACTGTAAGGATCGACCCCACATTGAACCACAAATCGGGACCTTCACCTCCACCCTACAAAGGGCTATCTGCTACTCAATCAACATACAGACACAACAATCGAAGAAGAAGTAGATAAGAGAAAATACGCCATCAGAGCTCCGCGGAAGGAAACCTCACACTCACTAATACATCGACACAATCATTGAATCTCCATGATATATAGAAAAAACTACTCCAAAAACAAGACAGCACAAGAAAGAAACAAAATGACCCACTCAATAGAATGAACAAAGAGCTGAACAGAACTCACAAGTGACGCAGAAGATTAGCAATGCGTGCGACACAAAAACCGCCACCACCCTCTACACCACTATACAAACCACTCCCCACAACCAGATCCCAGACCCACCACCCAACCCCACTAATCCCCCACCTCCCCTAAACCCACCAACGCCACTCCCACCTCACTAGCCTCACTCAAAAACCTCCCAAACAAACCTCCCCACATAACAACAAGTCTAAGATTCATATCCTAACAACTCACTAATCATTCAAGGTAAATGCGCAATATGTGAACACTCACTTTCTAAGAATATCATCTTAACCTCCACTAGAAGACTAGAGCTAGATGCAAAATAGGAACAAAGTCATAATGTTGACTACTCACGTGTGCTGAGAGAGGTTGCTGGGAAGATGAAGACACTCATTCCTCCACTCTGTAGAGCTGGGAACATGGTAAAACTTCTACAGCCACGTGACGAGATAGCGAAATATGGAGATAACGACCCTATGAGACAAGTATCGTTGGATGAGCACACCCTATATCAGCACCTTTGTAAACCCAGCAGATACACCACTCTTCCCTGGGCGCATATGATCCCCTCACCCGATTCATACCCCCACAGAAGATGCGCTCTACAATGTATTCTCGCTCTCTTCCACATAGTAGAACAGGAGCCTGGCGCCCAGTCCAACCAATGAACACTAAACTCGCATCGAGTCGCCGCTTAGAAAAAATGTGGCACCATACATAACAGCACAATGGAGTATCTAATGCCAGCAAATAAAAGAAAGTATCCGTAAATACATGCACGCTTTGTAAGGCACAATAATGTACATGGAGCAGCGAAGACATACTCCATAGACTGGATAGATACCGTTAACAGACAGTCCCAAACATGACAAAGAATGAATGAATATTCCCCTCCATCGTGAATGAGATGCTACAGTGCCACATAACCTTATGTCTGTAAGTCCATCTTCTCGTGCTCATCTATCTCCTCTTGAGGGCTATATTGTGGCCAAAGCATGGTGATGGGTGCTGTGGGCTGTCATGACTTGTGAATCTCAACGAACTATAGACTCTGGGAACTTCAATCAATCAGCCTAACTCTCAGAAATGAGTGGCAGTCACACAGCAACACCTGACCCTGACACTGGTGAACTATCTTGCCTTTCGGATAGAGCTAGACTTCCAACAGGCGGCGGGTGGTTTTGTGCAACTTCCATGGAGACATTTTGCAGACAAGACTTAGAAAGAAGAATGTGAGCATAATGCACTGAGCTTTGGTCAATGATTCTCTAACTCATGAGCTACTGGTCGACTCGGTCTGTGCTGGTGTACTCTAGAGAGTGCAGTGGGCGACTTACCATGGCGGTGGGATAGAGCATAGCCGCGCAGAAAGCTAACAGTTTACGTTTATACTTGCAGTACATTGCGACCTGGTTTTGATTTTGCTTCTATGGGATGATTCTTTTAAATAAAAATTGGCCTGCAAAGCTAGTCCCTCTTGTGAAGCCAATTTACATGATATTCTCTTTAATGACTACGCGATGACAGGACTCCTCCGATAACCACTCGATAAAGATGTAGTTTAGGCTCTTCCACTGATTTTACTCCTTAAGTGAACCATCAACATGGAGGATTTGGATATTGAATATACAAGCTCCCTACAAATTCTTGACCAACTGCTAGCATGGGTTAATGTGGTGCCAACATTTTCATACATGGTTTATCTCCCTTGGTTGATTTTTAAGGCCACACTGATTTATTCTCTCTTTAAAACAATCAGACTCAAGTTAAATCTAGAATTATAAGCATTTCAGGGGCCAACGAGAAAGTAACTAGCAGACATGAAAGGGAACACATAGATAAAGAGTACATATTGTGTGCGTGTGGGTCTGTTCATGTGACATAGTCGCTCTTCATAACAATAATTTACTATCCTAAATTGATATACGAACGGAAGGTGAAATCCCTGTACTACGTGAACTCGGAGCTGTATCTCTCCACACCACTTCACTTAATTATGAATGGAGGCGCACTTAAGTATGGTAACGACAATCAAAAGATGTCAGACCCAGTTACCTCTGGCGTTCTCCAAAAGGAAATAATTTCAAGGAGGGGTATGGATATGGTTGTATATATGCAGTTGATGACTATGTAGCGGCATATTCCCATCACGGTGATCTAAATGTGTACAAAAATCAGGTCTTGCTACACTAGGCCACCTCATGTGTTCGCGCCTCTATTATCTGAAACGGCACAACAATACTTTGACCACCCATCAGACTATTTTGGGCCTCACCTCTCTATAGACTGAGAGCTAATTAACATGAATAGTCTTAAAGTCTGTGTTCTCACCAACATATACACGATAGATGAACTGAAAATAGTTTCATTTTTACTCCGAGAAGAAAACCCCACATGTCGAAAACTCTGGACAGCAGGGGAACGGTACTGGAGAACCCACATTTGTAGCGACATTGGTACCTTGTTTGCCATGGGTTTTTATCCTATTTGTTTCGAGGGTAATCTACTTTTCTTTTCGTGCCGGCCAGACTGAACGACAGCTTAGCCGATGCTACTACATGCCAAAATGCATACTCAGCAATATCACCAATCAGATCACTTCGGACAGTCGAGAGCGCATGTTGAAATGGAGGTGCTCGTCTCTCTTACTGCGCTGTCAAGGTATGTCCTCTCCTCTTATCTTGAATATCTATAAAAGTTTGGAAAAGGGAGATGATAGCTTGGCATTACTACTGGTCCACTGTCCACAGGGTTTTCTTCCTTGTCTAGAATATTAAATGTCCCAGAACCAAACAATCGAATACGACCCATCATCCCTTCCCCTGACCTTCTTAAGACAGGTGAGTACCAGCTGATTTGAAAATACATACTATTTGATGAACATGATAGCATGTCAATGCATGTGCATGTTCATCCAGCACTTTCTGCACATTTGGTTTAAAAAATGAGAGCTCTGTATACTTCAATAATCCATCTAATGTACTAAGGGGCGGAGGACTCGGTGTTGAACCCACATGAGATCTCCTACCTCTTGCCTCGAGTGGATGGGATTTAAGTCCCGTCTTGTGGCGGGTGAGCCACCACACCGGCGTTGTCAGGACAGATTTTCAGGTCCCGGTCTTAGTAGTGGTTTACGTCTCTCTTTAGTAAGAGAGCAATCTTCTGTCTACAAATATGGGCATAGTCCCCTAAGAACTGGTGACCTTTACTAGTGAGAGGAAAGGCCTATGAGAGGACAATTTGGTAATACTAGAAATTTAAGAAGAGACAAAAACATATATCAGGGCCTGCACGCTGTCGCCCTTTTCAGCTCGGCAAGCCACCAGGAGGGAAAAATTGCATGTGATGAACCAGTAGGCAGCATGCGCTTTTAGAAGTTAGAGCATCTGAGTTTCAGGAAGGGCGTGCACGGTTAAGCCATGCCCACATTGAAAGCGAGTGCTAAATGGAAGAGTTTGGTGCGGACGTTAGCGGCTCAGGACTCAAGGCTATGAGCATGAATTCCTGCCCAGAAGCCTCCAATAGTAATGTACAACAGCCAAGGTTATCTTTCATTTCCTCCTTTACGCGGCTAGTCCAAAGAACAGAAAATCTGTAAGATGCCAATATATTGAGTGCACTTTAGATAGAAATCATAATTGTGTTTGCTTCTCTTCTTGTGATTAGTAAATTCCACAAATAGCATGGCTTTCCATTAGGCTCCTTAGCAGAAGACTACATTGGTTTGGCCACTAATTCTGAATAAGTATACCTGCTCCTCTGTAAACTGACAAATAGAGTTTGGGACCAACCTATCCCTCAATCCAGAGTACAATATATTTATATCCAAAACATCTCCCACATGTGCCGGGTTCTTTAGTATGGCTTTAGAGGAATTAAATAGATAAATGTTAGGCGCTTTCACGTCACAATCGGAGGGTTAGGGTCATTTGTCCAGACGTATGTTTAAGTGATTGACAGGGGACTTCACACTAGGATCAAGCTCTTAAGGGAGGAGATCGACATATACGAGTATGCTTTTATCTTGGGTACGCATTTTAATCAGATTGTCAGTCTCTCTCCTATCCAAGTCATTGGTTGTTCCGTACTTTGACCAGCACAGGCCTAAAGTGGAGGGACAAAATCTGTGAACTATTCACTTTTTCTATAGCTAGTTTAGCATTGAGCAAACTTTACGAGGTTTGAGTGGGTCTATCAAAAAGGCTTCAGACGTTAGTCTCATATGGGTCTACTTAACATCATAATGTGTTTAAAGCGTATCCAAAGATGATGATGGCCGATACCATTGCATCTTGTCACTCTCCGCCCCCTGGTTATTTCACTGAAAGCCACGAGGTCTAAGCTGCATTGTTTCGAGTGCGTTACGCGCTTCGGGAACAATGTTATAAAATTTCTCCATGCAGTTAGCCAAGTGCTATGGCTAATCCATGTGACCTGAGCCACAAGAGTTAGTTCATTAGAGCCGGATGCCCAGCAGTCTATATTGGCGTCTGTCCTTGGACTTGCGTGCAGTAATAGATTACATCCATTGGTGCTAGAGGAGAAATCATCATTTTTCTCTATCCACTCATCAGTTGAGGTGGCACTTGGGTTTGTTTCAGCAGTTTGCTATTGTGAAGAGAGCTGCAATAAATATGATCGTGCATGTATCTCTGTGGGTAAGAGTTTCCGAGGTCGTGTGTGGAGTCAGGATTCAAGTGGCGCCAGGAAGTCAGGGGGGTGGGGATTGGAGTTCTCGGGAATCTGGTCAGGCTTGCCAAGGGTGGACGCGAGGGTGCGATGGGGATGAATTTCTTCCCTGAGAAGTATTCACGTGGCTGCCTGGAAGCTGGGTTTGTAGCACTCATACCACTAGGCAAGGCCTTTATTGTTCCCTTATGTGAGCAGGTTTTTGACCTTCGCGTCTTTTGGGTCTTAGGGTGTCTCTGCATTCCATATGGGCTTCTGTGAGCTCACACCCCTGATACACTATTACCAGTCTTTTGTTTTACATTCTATAGGAAAAAAGGTTGAAGTTTCTGACTTCCTGTATCTGCCATCTCCAGAAGCTGGAGCCGGGGTAGAAGGTTCTGGTGGATTGGTGGAACAGCTGTCAGGCTGGAGGGTTGAGTCCAGTTTTTTCATTTTGGTTTGCTTGGGGTATACTTTGCCCGGTGGGTTTGGTCCAGATCGATAGTGCCAGTACTTAGTGGATGTGTTTTCTTTGCACCTGAAAGGACAAGCTGGTTGTAGTCTTACCCATGTGTTTCCTCCCATTTGCAGTATTACATCTTGCCAAGCAGAACTTCCACTCACGTACAACACAGGGAGGCCTACGCGAATGCATTACGTGCACATTGGATGGGCTGGTCCCAGATCTAGCGTCAATGCTAGAGTGTGAAAGAAGGATGAGGAATTGGAAATAAAAGTTTTTGTTCACAGAGTCTCTAGAATGAGGGCCAGTGCTTTAATACACGGCTAGACCAGAATCTTGCGAGTAAACGGCATAACTCTATGAGAATCTCAAAAAGGCTTTGGTATTTTCTGGCATGGCCACATTAGATTCTGTTTCATCCTATCCTGAAACTATTTTCTAACATGACACAGTTTATTCCTAACTTGGCCACAATGTAGCGTGCTCTACACGTATTTCCTTACAATGAATATGAAATTTTAATCCCTTATTTTCAATATACTGTTTTCTTTGGATTACTCTCTAGTCTCACATAGTTAGGTTTGGGGTGTTCAAAACCACACAGTTAGCTCAGATAATGAAGTTTGTTTTGGTGTTAAGGTCAGTTGAAGGTCTTTCGTCCCTTTATAACGGGATTCTCTCAGGCCTATGTTTCCTGAGCTCTCGTCACCGAATGTCTTCGATACTACATGTCGGTTACTCTTTAAAGAAGGTCACGACGGCCTTTGCGCATTGACCAGATCTCTCCCTTCTCGATAGCAATTCATGTAGCGCAGTCCTTTCTGCGCTCGATATATGTCGTACTTTCTCCTTTCGACTTGACGCTCTGGTCCAGCGCGATTCCGTAGGTCTGTGTTCTAATGTGCATATCTCCTCTCTATGAGGACATCCCTGGTCGTACGGTTCGCATTTGTTATGATCTGGTGCATCTTCTTTCGCTTGTCCTTCATACATGTGCACAAGTTGCAGATTGCAGTAACCCTTAGATCCAAGATACGGGACCTCAGAGGGTGGGGCCAAAATATTGTCCCATTAAATCCCTCTTGCCAAATTAGATTAGAGCTTTAAGTGTGTTTGCTAAACCTCCAAGAGGGATATTTGAACGGATTAATATTTGTAGGTACGTACTCTGCCCAGTGAAATTAGCCGGTTTTACAACCTCTCCTACCCAGTGTAAAGACGGTTTGTTTACTACTACACTCTGAAGCTTAAGCCTTCACTGTTAATTATTTGAATTTTCTTAATTGATATGGCAAAATATTCTGACTAATAATAAAAGCTCTTGGTAGGAACATGATGGTAGTAGCTGCAGCACAAGATAGGAAAGAATGCTACTTACTCGCTTGCTCCTCTGGCCCATGACCAACCAGCTTTCTTACACAATACAAAACAACCTACCCAGGGTGGCACTGCCCACAATGGGCACAGGCCAGTCCAATTAAGGCAATTACTGAGGTTTCTCATCTCAGGTATATCAAGTTGACAATTAAACCTATGCTAGTAAGTCCATTCATATCTTGTTTCTTTTCAAGGCTTACATGATATATGGTCAATTCATCAATAGTCTTCTGCACAAGCTAGTGCACTCGCTAATGATTTCTAAGAACTCCATGCAGAAGTGCCTCTCAAATCGTTTCCTTACCCCATAAATTTAGGGTCTCATCGAAACAAACCTAAATAGTGAACTAAAGGGGTCTTACAATACCTTCTCCAAATGGTAAGGGACGGCTCCTATTATTCTCATTCTGTTTCCTTCATGCAAGTTTGAATTTCACGATTTTTTGAGAAAAGGGATATTATCGGATGGGGATGAGGTCTTATCCATCTGGAGGGTTGAGCTGCATGTTATGCATGCGGCCAAAGTAGACGCGCCCAGAGGCGCAGCAGGCGGGATATATAACTCAAGGGACTCAATCTCTCCCAAATATTCTTTGGTTCTAACACATTGCAGTTGTGCCGTGATCGCGTGCTTACTTTTTTGGGAGCACAAACAAAAACCTACCATTATTCCCAAATTATGTGATCTCATGAAAAAGAGAATTACAGCCATGTGCACACGGTATATAAAACAGCATATATCAAAATACACATGTTTTAGTGTTACCTATAATGGGTATTCCATGTTACTACTGCTGTTCTAGGTGCGGAAAATCCTCTTTTATCCTAACCGTTTCTGCTCACCCTCCCTTGAATACACATGAGGGGTGTGGACAATTATCACATTTACACAGAATTATCTAGAGTTTAAGACATTGTTTAGTGTGGAATTAAAGCACTATATGTTTTTAACTTGTGCGGATGGTTGCAAGCACAGTCCTGTTCTTGGGCATGACACCAGTTCGCGCTATGTGAAAGGAAATGCGTGGAATGGGGTTTAGCAGGGAATAATCTTTTTGATGAGAGGTCTTTCGTGAGTCTTTTATGTTACTTACCTTGTGCTGAAGTTTATTTAATGAGAATAAATTTAGTAGTGGAAAAATCAAATGATCCCAGCTAAGTGAAAGATTACTCCCTAGGAAATGGTGGATGTTAGTGAGGCAGGGTGTGGTCTGCACACCTTTTTAATCTCAGACACAGGAGCTTGTATCCTGAAGCAGACAAAATGGATTTCTGAAATAAAATGGGGGTTTAAAGGAAAAAACAATGAAATGGAGAATGTCAAAATCTGAAATCATCCCTTAAAATTTAGGCAAAAATTTTGTAAGCAAAATATAAAAACCAAAATTGTGAAAGGATCAGAATATGCCATTAAACAAATTGCAAGAGAATTGGAGATAGATTAATCGTTTTTTTGTGCTATAGCATAGTATATGATATCACGACGGTTTGATGTAAATTCAGGCTTCCTGCAGCGTGGTCTTTTACTGTGGCCCATGCGCAGCTAGGAGAATATGTGGCAGTGGTTGTGCGCAGTACTGGGGAGAGGAGTGAGAATAGGCCTCTATACAGACAGGAAGTAAAGTTTTTAGCCTCAGAATCATAGTTCTGTGGAACGTGTGAGAGACGAGTCCATCTTTAATGAGGAAGCGGTTTTGGCATATGAGAGAGCATTACATTCCTCTATAAGGGGGCTGGTCAGCGACTTCACAGGTCTTGGAAAGATATAGTCTCTTGAAGCAGAATGGCGGAGGCTAAAATACAGGGAAGAATTGCCCGCAGCAGTCAGACCAGTGTGCAGATTGCTCTTTGAGCAAAGGACGCGTGGAGAAGGCAAGGGGATTGGAGTGGGAGTAGGAGAGAGCAGAGATCTGTACCGCCTTTGCACGGGAACCCAGTTTAAGCCTGTGGGTTCAAAACAATGAGTGGCTAATGCTGAGAGAAGCAGAGAGAGAAGGGAGGAGTACAAGGGGAATGAAGTGGAGAGGGAGGGAGAGAGAGATAGAGAGAGAGGGGATGTCTGGAGAAATACTCGGCTGGCAAGTCCAGGGGTTGCAAAATGTCATGGCACCAATAATATTAAGTGTAAAAAGCAGGAAACAAAAAGGCACAGAAGGCATAGGTCACTCTAGGAGCATGCTTTACTTCCACGTGGGACAGCCAGCGTGGGCCACCTGCAGACACGTGGTGGGACCAGACAGCATGGCAGGGGACAGAGAGAAAGGAGTGGGATGGGGACAAAGACAGAGAGAGAGAGAGACACACACACACAGAGGAAAGCCTAGGTCGGCCACCCAAGGTCAAAAGCAGAGGTGGAGTTCTGGTCTAGTGTATAGGGAGGGGGCCGGGAGTCTTGAGAGGAATAGAGGGACATGAGTGAAGGGCAAAGAATGCCTGTACACACAAGCATTCTGACCATTTACCAGAGCGCTGGCAGAAGTCTCTCAAAGCTGAGAATTTGGAGATCTAAGGTACCTGTCTCAGGCCAGACAATATTGTTAGCTAATTGGTATCCTGGCCAGATAGTGGAGCAAAGTCTCACCAGGACCTTAGGGTTGATGTCCTTGGAGAGGTTTAGTTTCCTTAAAGAGTGTAGGAGACACTCCAAGGGTGTGAGGCCCAGGGCCTCTGTTTTAGAGTGTGAGGCTCCCATATTAGGAGTCAGAGGATGAGGAAGAGGGGAGAAGAGAGGGAGAGGGAGAGAGAGAGAAAGAGAGAGAGGTCTGTAGGAAGGAAAATAGATTCTTTTAGTCTCAGCACCCAGGCAAGACCTAAGGCGCGTCCGCCTTATATCTAGGTAGGCGCTCAGAGACCCCAGGTCTGTGTGACCAGTGTGGGAATCTCTGAAATCAAGGCTTGCATATCTGTGAAGTCGGCGCCCCGAAAATCACAGAGGAAGCCAAAATTCAGGTCCAGAGTCTGTCCCCAGCGTCCTGGTAATAGACAGCAAACTGGACAGGGAAAAGGGGAGAGGTTCCCTGACTTAGCCGGCACTCAGGGATCCAAAACGNTGGAAAAAACAAAAGACCCCAAATGCCAAAACAACCCTGAGTGAAAGAGGCAACAACAGGGGGGATCTCTATTACAGACTTCAAACTTTACTACAGGGCTTATGTTATAAAACGCCTGGTACTGGCAAAAACAGACCAGTTGACCAATGGAACACAAACCTGATCCAACTTGAGCACAATATAATTTCAGCCATCTCATATATTGACAAGGGGCAAGAAGACACATGGAGAAAAGACAGCCATCTTCAGCAAGTGGTGTTGGCAAAACTGGACACCACTTGTAGAAGAATGAAATTAAACCCTTACCTCTCTCGCCTGTATCACAAGTCACTCCAGTGGATTAAAGACCTCAACGTGAAAACCCAACTCTGAAGGCTATAGAAGAAAAAGTTGGCAGCAGCTAACAAGACATAGGCATGTGAAAACTTCCAAATCAGACCAGCCGCAACAAGAATTAGATCGACAATTGACAAATGGGACTCATTAAATCAAAAGCTCTGTACATCAAGAAAACAATCAAGGAAGTGAAGAGAAATCCCACAGAGTTGGAGGAAACCTTCACCCAGATACATCTGACAAGCATTGATCTCCAGAATTATAAACTACTCCAAAAACAAGAAGAAAGAAACAAATGCCCACTCAAAGATTGAGAAAAGAGTGAACGAGACTTCCACAAGTGAGGAATTGAGATGGCTGAGAAAACACCTTAAAAGTATTCACAATATCATCATCATTAAGGAAATGCAAATGAAACCACTTAAGATTCATCTTACTCCAATAAGAATGGCTAGGATCAAGGTCCCCGAAAACAAATGATACTAAGTGCTGGAGAGGTTGTGGGGAAAGGGGCACTTCATCCACTGCTGGTGGGAACTGTAGAATTTCATACACCACTAAGAAAGCAGTGGAGAACCCTTGGAAGACTTGGAATGAACTTGGTCACCTGACCCAGCCATACCACTCCTGGGCATGACCTCACAAGACTCATCCCCCACAGAGCATGGCCATGTTTATTTCAGCTCTCTTCACATGAACGGAGATGGACCAATCCCAAATGCCCCTCAACTGATGGTGGATGAGTTAGGAAAATGTGGCACATCTACACAATGGGTTCTATGCAGCGAGTAAAGAAAGATGACATCATGAGCTTTGAGGAAAATGTCTTGAGATAGAGAATATGCGAGTGAAAGTAACACAGTCCCAGAAAAACAAAGAATGAATGGTTATCCCTCCTCTGTGGACTGCTTGTGCCAATTACCTAGTTGTTTTTATTTAATTTGTGCATTACCACCTATAGGAAGCTTTTGATCAAAAAAAGCAGTTGGAGAGTAATCCTTATTAGATAAGCACCACATCAACAAACAAAACACAACGAAAAGTCTGCATCAAAGAATGACTGAATGGTGAACTTCTCTCACGTAATTTCCACATTGATTTTTTATTTTTTGAGAAAGACTGAGAAGAGATTGAAAAGCATGTTTGCAGACTCCATGAGCTCTGGTGGGTGGGGGATAGGGTGGAGGACAGGGGAGAAAAGGAATACATCTATTACTTAGTAGATGTTACATTAGTATCCTAGGGATGGGAAGCCTTGGAGATTTTCTAAGATCCATGACCCTCCAGTCCATGTGTATTTTGGAGTTTACAGTCCACACAGAGTTTCCCTCCAACGAGTGGGGTAAGGTCCAATTAGGTATCCCTTGGTTGATTTTAAGGCCCTGTTTTCCTAAAACAGTATTTAAATTAAAAACATTTGCAACAAAGAACACAGACACTAAAGGGAACCTGAGGTCTTTCCCCTGGGAGAGGATCACAACTAAATTTACCTAGAATTTGCTAAATGTCTCATGGTTTTCTATAAATTGGAAAATTGTAAGACGGCTACAGGCTCAGTCATGGCGGAGAGGAAATTAACCTCCCTACACACATCTTACCACCCCTTATTTGGCCAAGCTATAAAAATATCCATGTTCTTTCACCAATGATGAAATATTTCTTTTGGAACCCAGGAAAACTGAGGTGACATGTTGATGGGCCTCAGCGCCTGATATTCATAAAAGTGGAAAGGGATAGCTGGATACCTGGTCACTGTCACAGGGTTTCTTCCTAGTCATTAGAATATTAAAATGTCCAAGAACAGAAAACTCAACACCCATCATCCTTCCCTGAACATTCTAGAGCTGGTGATGAATACATATATGATGATTACATGTATGAATGTGCATACACATACATTGGTAAAATGAGCTTGTATATTCAATATCCATCTATGTTACTAGGGAATGGGGTCCCGTCTTTGGGTTTAGTCTCCTTAGTAAAAGAATTTGTAAATTGGCTTAGTAGGAAGCTTGAGGACAATTTTATTAGAATTTAGAGAAAACAACAGGGCAGGCACCTGCTGTCAGCTCGGCAGCCACCAGGAGGAAGCATGTGAGAACAGAGCGATGCCTTTGAGTTAGACATGAGGTCAGGAAGCAGGCACAGGTGGACTAGCAGTCACATGGAAAGTTGTGGGGGGGCAGGACTCAAGAAGAGCATGAAATCCCAGAGCATCAGAGAAGCACGCCAGACTCTCACCCTATCCAAAAGAAAGAAAAGGACATAAAAGAGATGAAGAAAAATGTTTGTTCTCCTGAGTAATTCACAAAAGAAGGCAGGCTCAGCAGAGCTACTTGGTGGATATTCTGAAAGTAACTGCACCTGTACTGACAATGGTGCTTCCTTAAGGAGATAATTATTCCTTCCATGTCTTTAGTATGGCTTTAGGTAAAATAGCCTTCCTAAGGGGTGGTCTTTTGTCCAGGTGATTGACAGGCCCAACTGGATTAGCTCTTAAGGGAGGAGACAATATGAATGCTTTAATCTTGGGAGCAGATCAGTATGTCATCTCTCTCCATCCAAGTCATGGTGTTCCAGTCTTCCAACCAGGCCTAAGGAGGGACAAAACTGTATTCACCTTTCTAGTGTTAGCAGAGAAACAAGAGGAGGGCACAAAGCTTCAGTGGTCTCCAAGGCTACTGTAACATATGTGTTTAAGGTTATGGCGTGCACCCCCCGGAATGAAAAGCCACGAGGTCTAAGCTCTTCGGAGCAAAGTTTAATTCAGAGTAGCCAGGGCTAGGCTAAGGGGAGAGGTAGAGCCAAGCCCAGAATGGCGTCTGGCTTGGGAATTTAAGGGAGAAGGTGGGGATAGGATTCAGTGGGAGTGGGGGTGGGTCGGAGTCTGGAATCTGGCTTCCCAAGGGTGAGGGGCGAGGTGGAGGATTCCTGAGTAATCAGGGGTGGCCTGCTTTAGCATAACCAAAGGCCATGCCTGGTAGAGCAGGTTTTTGGACCTCCAGTCTTGGTCTTAGGTGTCTCTGCATTCCAATGGGTTTCTGGAGCTCACACCCTGACATTCCAGTCTTTTGTTCCTATAGGAAAAAAGGTGAAGTTCTGACTTCTGTATCTGCTTCAGAGCTGGACAGGGGTGAAGTTCTGGGGGAACAGCTGTCAGGCTGGAGGGTTAGAGTCCAGTTTTTCATTTTGGTTGCTTGGGGTACTCTGCCCGGTGGGTTTGGTCCAGATCGATAGTGGCCAGTACTTAGTGGATGTTTTCTCTGTAACTGATATATTATTAATAATAATACCAGAATGAGAACCATAACCATGAGAATATAAAAGGTGGTATTTTCTGGCATGGCACATTAGATCTGTCATCTATCTCTGAAATATTTTCTAACATGACACAGTAGTTCTTAACTTGGCACAGTAGGTCTCTCACCTATTTCTCTGATAATAACCTATTTCATTTTCTCTTCTTTAGATTACAGTCTCCTGTTGGGGTGTTTAAAACCACACAGTTAGCTCAGATAAATGAAGTTTGTTTTGGTGTTAAGGTCAGTTGAGGTTCTGGTCCTTAATTTAGGGGGTCACTCAGGCCTGTGCCTGGCTCTCTTCCACCAGTTCCATCTCTGTGAGGACAAGGTTCCGGCTTGCTTGACCATAGCTTCCCTTTGAGGCATGAGGAGTCTCTCCTCTATATGGACTTTTCTCCTTTGACTG